>BQNB010208382.1:0-10412 GCA_026074375.1 Tanacetum coccineum
GACGGTTTTGGTTGAAATTGCCTCCACAGTTTTGATTTGAATTGAAATTGTTTCCTTGATATCGGCTTTGGTTTCCTTGAAACGGTTTTGGTTGATCCTTCTCGTCTTCAGTCGCCTCTCAATAGCCGCTATGAACTCTTTGCTCCTCGTCACGTCCTTTTGAGTCTAAAATCTTGTATTCATGCCCGAATTAAGTCGCTTGATCTTGAATTCCTTGACTTGGTAATCCAGTGCTTCCAGAATACGTGTCAACGTGCCATCACTGAACTTGTATATTTCGTTAAACCGCATGATCTTTCGTTCCTTGTTGTTGACCAGGAATATTACAGCTCGAGGAGACTCATTGATGGTATAGTCATGCTTGAACTCGTAGCCTTTAGCATCCTATTCTGGTTTGGTGAGGTTCAACTGTGTCTGGTAGCTTTCAATGCCGAGTTGAAAGTATTCCACTCGCTGTCGAATCACTAAGTTACGGGTCCCTAGCTTGACAACAATAGATAGCATCCGTTTGTCAGAACCAGGAAGATGATCGAGATGACCTTGCAGAAGGATCAAATTCATGTCTTCAAAGTCACTAGGATACTGGTTCTTGAAATCTTTTTCAGCAATCGTGTGTTCTTGGTAATCAGCTTTTCGGAGGACAATTTCGCTCAAATAGTCATACCCATATCTTGAATAGGCTTTGATTCTGACGACACTAAGGATTCGCATGTGTGTCCTGGCTTCTTTTCAACGAGACGGAGAATCATGTCTGTCAATATAGAACTTCTGGCGATTAAACCACCAGTGAGAGATACCATATTTGGCACTTATATCATAGGAACACACATCGTCAATCCACACTTGCTCTGGCACCAGCAGTTCAAGACCAAAATCAGGTAACGAGTAGCCTTCATCTTAGAAATCGATAGTGCAGGACTGCTCCCCTTGTTTCCATATCTCAAATACTCTAAGTTTTTATTGAAGAAGAATTAGGTTTGGATAGTGACATGACCTGGAGGAACACCAAGAGGCAGTGGTCGGTTGACATTAATTCTGACCTGATCTCCTTCCGGATTCGTCCAGTCAACCTGATCTGTGAACATCTTGTGACACTCCTCCATCTGGAACTGAAGGTGAATGACATCAGGAGAGAAAACTTTAACAACTTCATATGCCTTCCCTTTGAAATCTGCTTATGTAAGCACGGTCTTGTTTACTTGACGACAGTACCAGTTCATGAAGGTCGTCATGTCTCCAGTCTTTGCAAGCAATGAGTTCTCAGCAGGGGGTTCATAGGTTGTAGCCAACAAAGAGGCCCAGTTGTTCTCTACATCTGACATATTGGAAGAAGGAATGATCTAAGCGGGTTTAGGAGTCGCTGGTCTTTCCTCTTCAGGTAGTGGCTTCCACCAGTCTTTTCTCGTGTCTGCTTTAGGTAATTGATCATTCGTGGTGTCTTCATCGTCAGATGATTGTACCTGTTCATCAGGAATGGAATCTTTATTCATCATTGAATCTGTAGGAGATGATTTTTGATCAGCAGAGACACTAGTTGACACATATCTGGTGTCAGATGTAGTCCAAGCCATGGATTATGGAGTTGTGTCCACTGACGAGCTAGGAGCCCTACTGCCTCGTTGCTGTTTCCCTTGGTTGGTTTCTGTAGATAGAGGGGGAGGAGGTGGAGGCATCTGAGACGATCATGATGCTCCTGAAGTACCTGGAGCACCAGATGCGCCTGTTGGAGGAGGTGGAGGGGGCGACGGTAAAGATGGAGACCCAAAAGGAGTTCTTGGTGAGCCATGTCTCTTTCTTTTCTTCCTTCAAGCTTCTTCCAGGTCAGATAGAAGTTGATTTGAATGATCACGCTCCATTGACTTTTGCAGCACTTCATACAGATTCTTGTGATCTTCGTGAGCCTCATAGGATTTGTCTTCATACATCCGTTGTTGGAGAACTTCCTTCATATCAACAGCAGGCAGATCACTGAAGCAAGCTTGAAGTGGATCTTGCATTGCCCAATCAACTGCATCAGTGACTATCTCATCAACTGATTTGCTCACCTTTTTGGGAATATTGAGATTCTCCAAGTTGTATAGCCTGGTCCTATGTTTGTCTAACCTTTCCTCCAGAGCTAGGTTGTTTTGAATCAGATCTGCCATATGTTGTTCAAGTTCAAACCGATGCGCTGTATTAAGATCGACTCTGAGGTGCTTTGTTATGGTTGAGGTGATGGTGGTGGAATAGATGTTGTTGTTGTGATTGTTGTGACAGTTGTTGTTGAGGTTGGTAGTGGTGCTTGAACCATTGTGGAGACTGGTTGAGACACTGTGAGATCAATAACCAAAGTGGTCATTAGAGAAACTAAAGAGGTGTCCTGATGAATGGGAACCGTGACCATTGACTCAACCTCCGATTCAGTATTGGTTTTCTCAGGTTCGTCTTCCTGTGACTTCTCTTCGAGGAACATATTAGTGAAGCTGAGTTCCTTGTCAAGATTTTTATAGAGAAGACAGGGTTCCAATAGAGCTAGCAGGTTCTTCAAGTACCACTTGATCTTCAGTTGGTAGTTTGAGGTTCTCCTGAACATTTGGGTAAGCAGTTATGGTGAACTCTTCATCCAATTGCTCAGTGTTTTGTTGTTTTGAAGCATCAGTGATCTCTAAGTCCATGTGTTTAAGGTTTGGTCCAGCATAAACCACATGACTTGATTGAGGTTGAGTCTCTGCAGCATCACCAGGGTTTGATCCAACCTGGCCTTCATCTAGATCACCAGGGTTTGGTCCAGCCTGGCCTTCATCTTGTTTACCAGGGTTTGGTCTAGCATGGCCTTCATCTTGAACTCCAACATTAATCCCAGGTACTTCTTCATCAGATTCCGTATCACTGTCAGTCAGAGCTAGTTCTGCATCCATGGAAGGAGAATCAGCATGCCCAAAGGGTTCAGTCGGCATAGGAGTGCGCCTCTGGAAGATGAATTGTTTGTTAGGGCTCTTTTTCTTAGGTGTCTGAAGGGTGAGTAGATCAAACTTTTTCATCACTGGCTTTCTCTTTCCCCTTTCCTTGTATTTCTGGAAGCGGTTGAATTCTCCCAGAGTCAGGTTCCCTAATTACCACCAAACAAGCTGGTCCTTGGGTTCTTTCTGCTTGTTCCTTTAAGCTTAGTTCCAGGGCCCGTTGAATGTTTGTCTCTTCCTCATTATAGACAGGTTCCTTTTCTAGAACACCTTCATCAACAAATTCATCAACCAACTATAGAGAGCTCTTTGTCATTCGCTTCTTTTTCACCTTACCCGCTTTAGATCGTTTGGCGGGAGATGGTGTATGAGTTGTCTCCTTGACCAGTTTACGCTTTTTACCTTGGTCTTTCTTGGAGGTTTCAGTTGGTGCCGGTGTTGGTTTGGGTGGTTGAGAGGAAGTAGGCTTAGGAGCCTTGTTATTAGCAGGTTTTGTTACTTCAGGTACCTTAGGTGCTGAGGGCTTGGTTTGCTTAGCTGCCCTGGGTTTAGTAGCCTTGGTAGCTTTGGGAGATTCGGTTACTCCTCCTTCCTCTGCCTTACCGTGTTCTTTATCCAGATAACGTTGATACTCAAAAATATGCTCTAGGTGCCCACTGTAGTATGGTGCTCTTTTAATTGCGTCAGTGAGAAAAGCATCAGGTATAGGCATACCAAATATTTCCCTTCTATCGTTTCCAACAAACCTGAGAGTGTTCAGAACGTTTTCCTCATGTGAATAGTGAAGAGGCGAACCAGTTCTTGGATGTATGTTGTGCTTGGTTCTCGGGTGATGGATGATTAGTTTGGTGAACCTAACATTTGAGATAAGTAGATGAAGGGACTTCTTCTTTCCCCGTGATTCCGTAGCTAAATTCTTCCTGTCAGTGAGGAAGGTTTGTATGGATTGAACAAACTCTTCTCAAATCCTTTCAGCATAGTCGATGTTGGAGCGATGAATGATACCCCAAAGAATCTGAAGCATAGGATGTCTTGACCTATCATATCTAGTAGTTTTACCTGTAAGGCACATGTTAATCATGGACAAGATGGCTCTCCATGGTTGATAGAGAGCATTGACAGACATTGCAGACATGTTCCTGAGCGTACAAGGGTATCCTAGAGTGTTGACATATTCTATGACCGTATCACTCGAAGGTGGAGCCACAAAGGGATTGTTATCATTGGTTGGAGTGATATCAAGTGCATCTCTGAGAATTTCTTTGTGAAGATTGAACCATTGCTCATCCAACTGATAGCTGTACAATCTAGTAGATGAGTCAAAGCACATGGTGTCCCAAAACTGCTAAATGTAGATAACAGGAATCGTAGAGGATGCCTTGAAGGCCCTGTAAAATTGGTGTTTTTTAGTATGGCCACATCAATTGAGAAGATTTGATTCCTCTGGGACTTCTGTACATCGAGCACATAGTTACTCTTGCCGATGGGCACCCATTTGCTTAACGGAAGAATTTGATCATCCGTTCTGGTCGGTGGTGCGATAGTAGGAGCTTGTTCAGCAGGCATATCATCATCAGGAATATTTATGTCAGCCATAGTATCTGCACAGATAAATCCAACAACAGGACATACATACATATATATGGTGTTAGAAGGGTTTGGTTAATTCTAAGGTCAACGAAAGTCAACCTTGGAATGAGATGACAAAATGCACAATGATAACTCGCTAACACTACCAAATGACATCTCTCTGGAATATTATGTCACACAACTCGCTGCACAACTCGCTACAGAACTCGCTGAGAACAACTCGCTACGAATATTATATACTAAAACCTTAGCTCGCTAGAAAATTTGAAAATTTTAAATAGTGAGTTGCATATTTTAATATGTGAAACATCTTCCTCAACTCGCTACAAGGTAGCGAATTGCCTGTTCATGAAAATAGAATATAATATTCTTTAACTCGCTGGAGAATTTAAAAAGTTTGAAATAGCGAGTGGTATATTTTTATATTATAAAAAATCTTCTTCAACTCGCTACATGGTAGCGAGTTGCCTGTTCATGATAAACTAATATTAAGCTTAACTCGCTACCAAGAAGTTCCCAACTCGATACAAAGCACACAGACAACATGATAATTTCTAAAACCACATAAATCAGCAACCAAGATCAAGGGGGTACAAGATAATCACTTAGATGACATCATTAAGAAGTTTGTAACATTCAGAAAAGACAATCAATAACAAACAATGATCTTTGACCTTAAAAAGTCAAAGCATATCACGAAAATCATTCAAACCACAAAATAATGAAAGGGAAGTCAATTCAGACATGTACGAAGCATAATTCATTGATTCTAAACCTAACCCAGCAAACAAAGCATCATTCTAAACATAAATAGTGAAATAGATGATAAAACTAGACGAACTCTTTGATTTAGAACGATTCAGTGAGATTTAGGCAACCATGTTTTAGATATAATATGTTTATAAGATAGGGATCATAAAACAATAAGTACCTTAACACAATAAGCTACATAAATCAAAAATCAACGAAAGGTTCAAGTCAGCGAGTTACGTAAGAGGTTTTAAAGAGATGAGGTTTGACTATATTTGGAAGATTTGACATGGTCTTACTCGCTGGCCCCTTTTATACTTTTAAGGTTTCCTTATTTGGCAGATTTGGTCCCTTAACTTCCTAAATCCTTTATGTTGTTGGCTAGGGGTTTTAATAATGTTTATTCAAGTTTCAGAGAAGGCACAAATGGTACTTATAATTTCATAAGCCTAGAAAACATTTAGCAAATTGCACATAAGTCCCTATACTCACAAGATAATGACACGTTTGGCCTTTTGAGTTAACATAAATTTAACTCATCTATAATTTGAAACCCTGTTCAATACCCAAACCTTTTTCTAGTTAATTCTTTGATGAATAAAAATGCCCGTTAGATGTCATAAATTTGAAAACACTCTCCCCCTCAATCAATGACCCATTTTCTATTTAAAGAGCTGTAGTCGTTAATTGAGTGTCAAATTTTAAGAAATTCAAGTCCGATTAATTTTCAAACAACACTTTACCACCGAGTGAGACACGAATAATTTTTTGAAGAATCATAGACGGAAAAATATTTGGATAAAAAGAAGACTTCTCTTCTGAATCAAGAAATAATGCACTGAAACGTACATTAAGTCAGAGTTTCATGGATATAATGTAATCCATGCCCGGGAGAACTTAATCACCCGCTGTTAGGAACAACCGTCTTTTGGCGACGAGCTTTCCTCATTTTGAAAAACCGGGTTGCGTATCAGACATAATAGCAAGCCATTAAGACATGTTTTGAAAAGTTTAAACTTCCATTCGATCTTCATTTAAAGACCCGTGTCATTATTGAATGAAATTTCTAGGTCCGTAAATGTTATCGATAAATGGAAGACATGTCTAAAAAACTATTTTTGGTATTTTCTATTTTCTGATTTTTATGGTTTTTGTAGGTTATATATTTTTGTATTTTCTTTTTGGTTTTAAGAATGTACATATTTACATAGGATACATGAAGCGAATACATTACTCATCCTTGTCATCCTGAAGACGTTTGAGTGTCTCTGGATTCATACACTTCATACCCAGCCGCGGGAGAATGAATTTAAACCGTTCTCTAGGCAAAGCCTTAGTGAAGATGTCCGCCAGTTGATACTCCGTCCTCATAAAATACAGCTCAACTACTCCATTCTTTACTTGTTCTCTAATGAAATGATGTCGAATGTCGATGTGTTTAGACCGAGAGTGTCGGACATTGTTGCAGCAGAGAGCTATGGCACTTTTGTTGTTACAATACAGAGGAACATGATTGTATGCAAGGCCATAATCTGATAACTGATACCTCATCCACAGAATTTGTGCACAACATCCAGACATAGCAATGTATTTAGCCTCTATTGAAGAGATAGATGTACTAGTTTGCTTCTTTGATGACCAGCTCACTAACTTATCACCAAGGAACTGAGCACTTCTAGATGTGCTTCGACGTATGTCTTGACAACCTGCATGATCTACATATGCGTATGCGGTTAGTGCCATGGCGGTGTCTTTCGGATACTAGAGACCCATGTTGATGGTTCCTTGGAGATACCGAAAGACCTGTTTAACTGCCTCAAGGTGCTTTTTAGTGGCCTTAGATTGATATCTAGCACACATGCACACGACAAACACCAGGTCAGGTCTACTGGCTGTGAGATCCAATCATTTGGCGATATCGAGTTTGATCAACCGGGATCCTAGAGAGTTCCTCATCTAGTTTTGATCGCTCCACCATGGGAGTGTCAACAGGGTCACTCATATGAAAATCAAATATCTTTAAAATTTCATTAGCATATTTAGATTGATTTATGAAAATGCCTCTGGGATTCTGAGAAACTTGTAAACCAAAAAAAGGACATTTGACCCATCATCGACATTTGAAATTTTGAGCTCATTTCATTAGAAAAGCGGCCACAATCTATAGGGTCAGTCGAGGCAAATATAATATCATCAACATATATTTGAAAATGAAGAGTATGTTTGCCTGATTTCCGAATGAATAGAGTTGGATCAACGACACCCTTGGAGAATCTGTTAGCCAGAAGAAACCTTGACAAAGTGTCATACCACGCCCTTGGTGCCTGTTTCAAGTCGTAAAGTGCCTTCTTCAGACGATAGACGTGATGCGGATGATCAGGGTCAACGAAACCCTCTGGTTGACTAACGTAGAATTCTTCTTTAAGCTCGCCATTTAAGAATGCAGTCTTCACATCCATTTGATAGACCATCATGTTTTTGCTGGCAGCATTAGCAATGAAGATTCTAATAGCTTCAAGTCTGGCAACCGGGTTGAAGGATTCCTCAAAATCGATACCCTCCTCTTGACGATACCCTTTTGCTATTAATCGTGCCTTGTTTTTCAACACATCACCATACTCATCAAGTTTTACCTTGTATATCCACTTGAGAGCAATAATCATGGCATAGTCCGGAGGTGGTACTAATTCCTATACTTGTATTCGATCAAATTCATGGATTTCTTCTTGCATGGCTTCAAACCAACAATCTTCAGTGACAGCGGATTTGAAGTTTTTCGGTTTGAATTTCGATAGTACAGAATTGTAGAAGCACCACAAGGCATCAATAGCAAGCTTTTTTTAGGTGGATACAAGTCGAGAAGGGTTCCCAATAATGTTATCAATCGGATGGGAGTCGATCCATTTTTGGAGATGTTCATGAGGTTGAGTGGATTGGTTGGATTCAGCTAGCGTAATTTCCCCAGATGATGATGCTTCAGAGTTCGGGTCTGGAGAAAAAATGTTAACAAAGGGTTCATTATCAGCTGGAGCAAACGGATTTACTTCAACAGAATGCTCAGCTGCAACACCATGATGTACAGAAGAAGATTGATGATCTGAAGATGATGGTGAATGGCTTCCCGAGGGTGTAACACCCCTATTTTTGACATATAGCTGCGGAAGCTAATTTAGGGTATTACTTCATAGTACAACAGTCATAATCATAGAAAATGACTCAAAAGAGACGTTTTGGAAAATTTAGTTATCATTCAATAATATATCAAAGTTTTACAAAAGGAGAGGTCCCAAAAATCTAGAATCATAAAGTTTGAATGATAACAGTTTTGCCATCTTCAAGTCTGTGCCACTCCGTGCCATAAGTTGCTCAATTTCCTGAGATAAACAGGCTAAAATGTAAACACAATGGTTGAGTGAATTCATAGGTTTATGATAAACAGTTTGAGTACAAGTTTAATAGTGGGTTACGTTGTTATACACCCATAGTTTGTAATAATTGCAAAGAATACAATTATCATGAAAAACAGTATATAGGTTTAAGTTAAATAGTTTGAATGCAAGTTCAGTAGTGGGTTACGTTGTTATACACCCATAGTTTGTAATAATTGCATGCATGTATAATTATCATAGAAAACATTATTATTGCCCTAAGCTCATGACACCGAAGCCTTGGGATATTAATAATCACAAGTTATTGCCTCAACGGGTGCCTTTGCCAAACACCCGCATAGTTATTTCTACTAAAGTGCTATTGGTTACCGAATGTATAGGTACACCAAAGGGGAGTCCAGTCCCAAATAGATCTATTCACAACATTCACGCTCACTCCGAAGAGTAATTAACGGTTCATGCTAATGGGGTTTTAATGGCAAAAGTAGGGACTTAGGCAATAATGTATCAGGATAACATATAGAAAAATACTTGCATTCATGGTTTATAGCATGTATTCCCCTCGCGGGTTTGTAAAACATTTAAAAGATTGAAATGCGAGGCTATGAACTCACAATATCCTTGAAAAGCAATCACATTGTTATAAGATAAACGAGTATGTAAAAGAGTTTATAAACAAGCATGTATCTCCCTCGCGGGTTTATAAAACATGTAAATAAGTAAAGGCGAGGTTATAAACTTCACTAAGTCTTTGAAAAGTAATCACATTGTTATAAAATAAACGAGTATGTAAAAGAGTTTGTAAACAAGCATGTATCCCCCTCGCGGGTTTATAAAGTATATAAATAAGTAAAGGCGAGGTTATGAACTTCACAATATCGGTTTTAAGTATTTGTGTATATTAAAAACAATTGAGCATGTATCCCCCTCGTAGGTTAATAAAACATTCAAAACATTTAAAATGCGAGGCTATGAACTCACCTTAATAGTATAGGGAAATTTGATTGATGGAAAAAGTATATGAAATGAAAGTAACGGCTTCGTCACACAACCTGGGTAATATGTTAAGTCTTAGTTTGATTGAATATGTTTTATGTAATATCATTTTGATTGAAATATTATAGAAATATTGTATCACTGTTCGGGCCATCATAATTCATAGATCATGTAGTAAACGTTTGAGGAGCCAGGATACATTAAATTGTAAATCCAGCAAACTCGTCAAAATGTATACCCAAATGAAAACCCCTCACATGAAGCTCCCTAGTAACGTGATACATTATAGTTTTAAGTTTCTTCAAAAGTTAGTTGATGATAAATTACGTTAATTATATAACGTATTTGATTTATAAAGCGTCGATCGATGATTAATAACGATAAATGTATCGGGTTTTAATAAAATCAAGTTTTATAATATTTATATATATTTTTATAATTAATATAAAAATATAGTATTTTATAAGTTTGCAAAATTGACAATATATACCCTTGGTTTATAAACTTTTACAAGTTTAGTCCTTTATATAAAAAGTATATATATTAAACCTTTAACTTTGAAATTTGGCAAAATAGGTCCTTATAGTTATAACTTTAAGAAAATGACATTATCAGCCCCTCTAGTTATTAATTTCAGAAAGTTACAATATATACCCCTTGCGTGGAATACTTTTGCAAAACAAGTCCAAAATGCCATGCAAACTTATTTTAGGATTCCAAATGATATTTGCAGGTTATAGCTTATTAG
>BQNB010208383.1:0-10412 GCA_026074375.1 Tanacetum coccineum
TCTCCCATAACAACATCTTTTTCTCCTTCTCTACCGAATGCACCATCAAAAACTACATCCAACAAAGATACATCATCTACCTTCAGAACTACCTCTTCCTCATTTGAATCAAAATCTCAATCCTCACCTCCTACTTCTAATGACACACCTTCTCCTCAACCATCCAATCCTTTTCTTAAAAATGTAATGGATGCACCTCCAAGACCTTCACATCTACTTCCACTCCAAAGTCATCCCTCCTTGGACATCACTATTTCCTTGTCACCAATCACCCATGTTGATCACATTCTTGATACCCCATCACCACTTTCACCACAACCATAACCTCAACCGCCTATCATGGGTCACCTTATTTACTTCAACTATCATGACTATCATGGGTCAACTTGTCTTTGTTGTTTTCACAACTGCAATCTTATATTTTCTCTTAGGGATGAGATGAACCTAATGTTTGCTAACATTGAGTATCTTCTCACCTCCACCATGAATTCACTCTCTCTACCTCACCCTTGAAAACTAGGTTATATCACCTGATAATTGGTCACCCTAACCCTTTTGCTCAAAGTCATTTCTTATGAATCAAGGATCATCTAGGATTTATGTCATGATTAACTTTATCTACCTTATGTAGTATGTTTATATTATGGTGTAATGTATGAATGAATGTCTCTTTGTTAAGTCTTAGCTCTATTTTCCTTGCATGTAGTATGCTTCTTGTATGAGCTTATGATTTAACTTGCATGAAGCCACTTTATGATTTAACTTGCATGAAGAGCATACATCAAGGGGGAGTCTTGATATCGTTGACTTCTTTCTTTCTACAACAATTCGACGATCATTCTTTTTGAATTAGACAAAAAGGGGGAGAAATGGAATGAAAACTCATTAATAATTTGAAACCTTTAATTTTAAACAAATGATTTTATATTTTGTCATCATCAAAAAGGGGGAGATTGTTAATACAAATAATGTCTAAAAACATTATTTATATTTTTCGACCTCTCAATGTTTTGATAATAACAAAATATAAAAACGTTTACGATAAAAACAAATGTTTATAAATTATTAATAGTAAAATTCCATTTCTAAGATTAATAATCACTTAAGGTATGGATAAACAAATCATTAAGCATGATTAGTGATCAAGAAAATATTTTTCTCTTAACCATCACATTTTTAAAAAAGTATTTCACAAAAATAATTATAAAAAATATTTTCTAATTAAAATAAAAGTTTTATTTAAAACTTGAATTTGAAATTCAAAATTTCCTCCCAAAATGGAAGGTTCCATAACAGATACAACCTTTCCCACAAAAAAGACAAAAAACAGGAGCGTAGTTGATGACATCAAATAACGTCACATTTATACCATCATTTATCCCGAATAAGTTAACCATTTTTGTATAATTATGGTAAGAATGTGTACTCAATTGTTTAAAAGTGTTATTTGCAGTAATTGAGGAGTGATTTATGAAGACATGCTAAAAGGCGCATATTTAGAGCAAAAACGAAGACATTTGAAGATTACCACATTTTGACCAATACGCCGTATCCTTGAAAATAGACACGGCGTATCAACGCCAAGTCTTCACAAGAAAATACGTATTTACAATTCCCAATACGGCGTATACACCTTCTGCCATACGCCGTATCCATAAAGATAACTGTTTAGAGATACGAAAATATTATATTTTGGGAATGTATATTATTCTGATCTTAAACTTTGCGCGCACTCCAAGGGATATACCCTAATACGCCGTATTGGCCTATCCCAATACAGCGTATCCAGCATTTTTCGAAGGTTATAAATAGAAGACTCAAAAACAAGTTTTGGGTGTGAAATATCATATTCCTTATACCATATTCACAAAAGATGAATTTCTAAAAGAAAAGAAGAGCCATCAAGGTCAAGCATCTATCACGAATCCATAGAAGACATCATGTAATTTTTACTCTCTTAATCATTCTAGTTTAATTTTTTGATTACGCTTGTATAATTACAATGATTGTAGGCTAATACCCTCGGGTATTAGCCATCTTAATGAAAGTTTAATGTTTGGTTTGTTTTAAAAGTAGATTTCTTAATTAATCGTTGATTGTTTAATTATGTTTATCACTTAATACTTGTCTATGTGCTTGAATATGCGACCTATCATTCAACTGAGTCTAGTGATACCAAAAAAGTAATCTAGATACTGGGATAGCTCTCCATATCGTGTTTTGTATTACTGGACTAATAGGATCACAAATAACGTTCTATATTTACCTTTGAATTATGAGCTTAGCTGGATCGGTAGGTAACCCATAATGTTTCAACAATCATGTTCTTAATTAATTGGTAAAGACTCGAATAGTGGACTACCAGTATATAAAACACCATCAAGCAATAAGTGGGTAAAGTACCAATAGGCTAGGGTTTTAACAGGATCACCGACTTAATTCCCTAAGATAGATAATAATTAAACTAAAGGATGCTTTATGCGGATGCGTTAATTATGACAGGATTAATCGTGTCTAGGTCTTAGGATGATGTCCACCTAATCTTAAAAGGAATATGCCCTTCGAGATAAGTAAATCATTGCACTAAAACAAACAAACCAACATTGAACTGGATTTAATATGGCTAATACAGTTTTCTATCATTTGACTTGTACCGCTTTTCTATCTTCTGATTTTCTTCTTTGTGTTTATTATAGATTAAATTGATATTTTTCACCACCAAACCTATGCCAGTCTCTCAGGCTGAAAACCCCCCATATTATTAGACAACATATATAGCATAGGTTTAACCAGTAAATTGACTAATTAGAACTAATTAAAATACTGATAAAATATAAGATTAATGTTTCACTCTTAGTGTTCGACACCCTACTTACCGTGAAACTCTATCTTGACCGGGTACACTGCCCGTTAAAGTGTTGTTTTAGGTTTATCGGCTAAATATAAATGTAAAACTTGATAATCAAATAATTGACCCTACACGACAGCACATCAGGTTTTTGGCGCCGCTGCCGGGGAGTGAATAGTTTAATATGTATTCTTATTAGTGTTTCTAACCTTTAACTTGCTTAGTGTAAAATTAATTAATTAATTCTGATTGCTAATTGTTTAATTTAATTGTGTGTTTAAATTTATTGCATTTATTTGTGTTTTAAATAGTATTCTGTTCCGACTGATCACCTGATACGGCGTATCTAACCTTCTGCTCAGGACATCGTATTGTTTTTACAGTCTAAACGGCGTATATGTTCTCCCAACAATACAATGTATTCTTTTAAGATGATACGGCGTGCTGCTATTCGACACACACATACGGCGTATTCTGCTCAATAGAATACGGCGTATTTGTTATCTGATACAATACCAGTATTTCAAATTCGGTTTTCTGCTTGTTTCTATGTGTTCTCTCCTCTGAGAGCACATCCTACTGATTATTTTACTCTTGTTCTCAGCTAGGAGAAGAATCACAATGGCAAGACCGATCACGAACGACTACATTTCTGCTACTCGTAAAAGCTTCGTCTCAAATGATAACGATGGAAAAATGATCGAAAAGAATTTCATCGAGATCGAAGGAACATTTTTTGCGAAAATTCACGACAACGATTTTAATGGGAAAGATGGAGAAAATGTGTTTGAACACATTAATTGTTTTCTCGAAGTAGTTGAGCCACTGAAAGTAAGGGGACTAGGTCATGACCGATTTAGACTTAGCGTCTTCCCTGTCTCACTCTTGGGTGCCGCAAGCAAATGGTTTACAAATGAATGTATCGGTACCATTTCTACTTAGGATGATTTAGTTGAAAAATACATTCAAAAGTTCAACAATCTTTTCAATCATAACGAAGAAGAGGAAGCTGAGGATAAAGATGACCCGATGCGATTGAAAACCTTTTTGAAATTTTTAAGATCAAAGACGACGTGTTCAACTTCGATACACCCTTGTGTATAGCCTTTGAAGAATTCAACTACCTCCTCAAAATTAACCCTGATCTATTTACTTACGATATCCAAGGGATCAAAACATACGACGAATATGAACAAGAGTTGAATAATGATCAAACACAAGGTCTTGATGAATAATGGTCAAAGAATGGATACCGTATCAACTTTGTGACCACTTATACGGACCGTACAACTATTTGACCAATATGCAGGAAGTCATCTTGTTTTACAATGGGCTTGATGTTCCAACTCGACAAATCTTGGACTCAAAGGGTGCCATACCTTCCAAAACTGCTGTTGATGCTAAAATAGCCATCCAAGAAATGGCTGAGTACTCTTAGAAATGGCACAATGGAACATCATCAAGGACTAGAAGTAGTAAAACTTCTGACGGGCTTGCTGCTATCCAAGCCCAACTAAACAATCCCGGACGAGAAATAAAGAAAGTAAATGAGAAAGTGTACGCTGCTCAAGTCGGATGCAAAATATGCAAGGGACCACACTATACAAAAGATTGTCCACAAAAGAAAGAAGGGAAAACTTTAGAAGAAGCTTACTATACACAGTTCTGTGCACCCTATCAACCTAGAGGACAATATAGAGCAGCAGGGTCAGGATTCTACCAACGAAACAATGGAAACTCTTCGTATCCTGATCGAAGACCAAGCCTGGAAGAATCACTGACCAAATTTATGGAGATCAGCTAAAAAGCATGAAGGAATACTCAAACATATTCAAGGAGGATCCGAGCTTCTACGATGCAGAGTTAAGAACCAATGAGGCTTGATTAAGACCTTGGAAATAAATCGGACAATGAGCTAAGGTTTGCAAGGCGAAAGTTGGTTTGGAAGCCTACCCAGCTCTACGGAGACAAATCCTCGAGACCAAGTCAAATCGATCTCAACTGCTAAAGCTAATTTTTCTAGGATACGCCGTATCGGCACACAACACAGGAGCATATGGTCTGAAACAGTCCCTTTCCTAGGACGACTGCTGAACTTCGGTTGTAATGATTGGAGAGAGGCACAAGATGTAAATGTTCTGGATGCTTATGATCACACCTTTCCTCAAAAAGAAAAAGAGGGAGCTTTACTTTACCTTGTTTATTCATAATATATGTTTTGATAAAGCTCTTGTTGACTAGGAGCATAGTTGTGCGGTATGCCATTTTTCTACCTACACCAACCTTGGTCTAGGGATTTTATCTACACTAGGTTGACAATAGAAATGCTGATCCGAACCATTAAACACCAAGGGTATTGCTGGAAAAATGTGCTAGTAAGGATATGGCAAATATATTTTCCTCTAGACTTTTCATTTGGACATACCCGAGGATGACGATGTCCCTTTAATCCGCGGATGACATCTTGTCAACTGGCACCTTCCAGATTGATGTCTCAAACAGGAGATTACTTTACGGTCGGGGAGGAAAAACTGGTTTTAAAAGTATTATGACTGCCAATTAGCGTAATAAATGATTCTTTAGTGATAAATAAGTCTTGATTTAAAAACGGAACTAATAGGAGAGGGTGGATGAACCTTCGACAAAATTATGGCTAATTACATAGAATTAAAGGATTTTGGATTACACCTCTACAACTAGAACAATTTCTAGATGTTTTTTAGCCAACTTTTGTTAAAACCAACTCTTATAAAATGAAATTTTCTTATGTAATCGGGTATAAGCATGTTATCACTGACCTCCTCCCTTCCTTGCCCATTAACCTAATGTCTAAAAGTTTTTATTATTCCATAATTGGGGACAAGGATGAAAGGGAGAGTCATGCCGGAACTTTGATCGATATACCTGTTTTCGTCAGAAGTTTTTCTATTATTTCAGGTTTTACTATCATTGACGATGATGATATGACAAAAGACGTTGTGCTCGGCATGAGATTTTGCAAGAAGTACGCATCATGCCAAAGGATTATGAAGAAATTCGCTCTCGGGAATAATTGTGAGCGAATCATGGAGGAAGAATGAAAGAAGGAGGAAAAAGGTCGAACTTAAAGACCAGCTGAAACAAAAGTGCTTCCCGGGAGACAACCCGGTCATTTTAATTGTTTTTCGCATTTTAATTGTTTGTTGCACGAGTCTGTCTTCCCAGACACTCTATACGGCGTATCGAACCCCTCTGGATACGGCGTATAGAGATGTCTGGACGTTATCAGTTTTTAAAACTAAATATTTAATTTCCAGTAATTTAATTATTTCTACAAGAACAATACGGCGTATCCTAGGGTTTGGGATACGGTGTATTGATCCCTGTACAGTTGTGTGTTTAATTGTTTTCTTGTACCATTGTAGCGAGATAGAATTTGCACTTGTCTTCTAATCTTTTATACAGGACCTTGCTAAAACTATGATATTGTAAATGATGAAAAGTATGTGTTGACGTACTTCCGGGCATGTCTGAAGCCATGTCAAAAACACACTTTTTGCTAAAGGACTACAATCTTGGAGACATGGACCACGAGCAAAACATCAGGGAGTTTTCCGTTCTAATTCTATTTTTCCTTATTATTTAATTGTTTTATCTATACAACGAGGATGTTGTATAAGTTAAGTGGGGGGATGGAGAATTAGAACGTACTTGTCTTCTTTTAACAAAAAATCATGCAAAGTGCTTAAAAACGGTCAAAATTTAAAAAAAATTCAGCATGACTTTTGTAAAAATCACTAGTTACATTTTTTTTTACTAGCACAATATAATCCTTATACATATTGTGAGAATTAAGGCATATTTCCGTTTCACTGTCTACTAAATTTTCCACAAAATTTTGAGTGTGTCGGTGATGTAGTGGACTTTAGAACTTGGCCTGGCATATCACTCTAGATCGTCATGATTAGTATTATGGATTTAGATGTAAGAACATGTTCAACTGATAAATTTCTAGGATTAAACCAAATAGCCTACATGTCGTAAAAATAACTAACCACACTGGTTGTTAAATCCTGTGTACCCTTGTTTGCTTCATTTTTTGAGTAAATCCCCTAGTACACTGTTGAGCCATTCCTTTCTTTTTCTACACTATTTTTATATGTTTCGTTACACCTTTGCACCTTAGCCTACCGTGTAGATTAAGCCTATTTTTCTATGTTGCTAGTTGCTTTCGTGTAAAGTTTTGTATTTCCTGTGTCAAAGTGAAATTTTTCTATCTTTGTAATGGTCGGGAAATTGCACAATGCAATGGGAAAAATATGTAGCTCGTAAGTTTCCGCTCTACTTTTGTGATTATGCAATTATGTCGAAGAAGAAGTGTACAAGGAAAAATTTATCAGGGGACCGCAAATTATGATAGTGAAGACGGTAAAATCACACCGATGTTTATTATGTATTGTTCAAAAAAATGAAAAAAGAAAAAAAAAGAGAAGGAAGAAAAATAGTCGGTTCAAAAGAAGTTTATACCAAAGGAATTACTTAGAAGGATCGATTATTCGTTGATACGTTACAAAATCAACGATGTAAAAGCCGATATCACCACTTATCGTAAAAGTATGTAAAGAGCGGGATGTAAGGGAAGTTGACATTATGGATGAACTAAGGTTGTCTTTGTCATTTCTGTTACGAGGCGTGTGTCTATATTTTCACAAGTTCTTGTCATGGAACGGTCGGGGAAAGTTATAGCTAATTGTTCCTTTTTTGTTGGTTAATCTATTTGTTTTGTGGATTGTTACTTTAACACCATTTTACTTCCCTTTTCCTAGCAACTAACCTTAGTGTCTACTCGAACGAGGACTTGTTCGAGCATGCATGTCTATTCCGTCGTTACGGCCATGTATGCATGTCTCAGCTGCCTTGTGGTGTCGACTTTCCAGTGAAAGTTAGAAGTCTCCCTACCCTTATCTTCTTCATCCTAAATGTGGTTAAACACAAACAGGGATGTGTTCGGGATTGTATATGTCTATTCCGTCGTTACGACCGTGTATGTACGATACCGTTGCCTTGTTGGTGTGGTACTTATGGTGAAAGACTGTTGAATGATCAAACATAAGCCTTTTTAACCCAATTTAGCTTTTGACTTGTTCTTCCTCAACTTTAGCGGTAGGGACGTGTATCTTTGCCAAGCCTATGATACAAAGCTAATCACGACAGCATGAGAGTCTACCTTAATTGTTGCACCTAGTTAGTTGAGTGATCTGAGTGTTTTCATTTCTATATTTCGCGAGGAGCTCGGTTATGTACAAGTGATTAGGACAAAACGATGCTTAATCGGAAAATCCTCAACTTCGGTTGGGACACATTTTCATAAACTGAAACTTTTTCTAAAGTATATTTGAGGACAAGTAGGATTCAAGTGGAGGGATATTTGATGACATCAAATAACGTCACTTTATTATATCATTTATCCCATCTATTTTGCCCACTTTTATATAATTATTGTATTATTTCATACTTAATTGCTTTAAAGTTAATAAATGCAGTAATTCAGGAGTGTATTGTGAAAACAAGCTAAAAGGCGCATAATTTGGAGCTAAAACGAAGACATTTAAAGATTGCTGAAATTTCACCAGTACGCCGTATCCAACTTAAGAGATACGGCGTATCTGCGCCAAGACTTTACAAGAAAACGCGTTTGACCAATTCCCAATACGGCGTATCCATGCTGTCTACATACGTCGTATCCATGAAGATAACTATTCGAAGATACAGTAAATCAAGTAAATTAGGAATTGTATCAAAGATTTATTACAAACGTAGCGCGCACTCTAAGGAATCCAGCCCAATACGCCGTATCGACCTTGTTGGATATGGCGTATCGAGTCTTTTTGAGACACTATAAATAGAAGACTCAAAAATGAGTTTTCAGTGTGCAATATCATATTCTTTATACCATACTCACTAAAGACGAATCTTAGAAGAAAAGATCAGCCACCAAGGTCAAGCATTGATCACGAATCCATAGACGACATCGTGTAATTTTTACTCTCTTAATCGTTTGATTTTTATTGTTTGATTATGCTTGTATAATTAATATGGTTGTGGGCTAATACCTTCGGGTATTAGCCATCTTAATGAAAGTTCAATGTTTGGTTTGTTTCAAAATAGATTTCTTAATTTATCGTTGATTGTTTAATCATGTTTATCACCTCATACTTGTTTATGTGTTTGAATATGTGACCTATCATTCAACTGGATCTAGTGATACAGACTAAGTAATCTAGATACCGGGATAGCTCTCCATATCATGTTTCATATTACTGGACTAATAGGATCACAAATAACGTTCTGTCTTTGTCTTTTGATTATGAGCTTAGTTAGACCGGTAGGTGACACGTTTATGTTTTAGTAATCATGCTCTTAATTAACTGATAAAGATTGGGATAGTGGACTACTAGTATATAAAACACCGTCAAACAATAAGTGGGTAAAGTCCCATTGGGCTAGGGTTTTAACAGGATCACCACTGCTTTAATTCTCTAACATAGATTATAATTAAACTAAAGGATGCTTTATGCGGATTCGTTAATTATGACAAGATTAATCGTGTCTAGGTCTTAGGATGATGTCCTACCTAAGTCTTAAGAATGATATGCCGCTTCGAGATAAGTAAATCATTGCACTAAACCAAACAAACCAGCATTGAACCAGATTTAATATGGCTAATACGATTTTCTATCATTTGGCTTGTAACGCTTTTCTATCTTCCAATCTTCTTCTTTTTATGTTTATTGTGAATTGAATTGGTATTTGTTTCCACCAAACCTGTGCCAGTCTCTCAGGCTGAAAACCCCCATATCAATAGACAACATACATAGCATAGGTTTAACCAGTAAATAGAATAATTAAAATACTAATAGAATATAGGATTAATATTCCACTCTTAGTGTTCGACACCCTACTTACCGCGAACTCCATCTTGACCGGGTACATTGCTCGTTAAAGTTTTGTTTTAGGTTTGTTGGCTAAATATAAATTTAAAACTTGATAATCAAATAATTGATCCTATACGACAACACATCATTGCGTCTTTATAGTAACTCTCCTCTAATAGCATAGGCATCCTCCTTTATGTGTCTACAACTTAGGATTCTGTTGGAGCCGTGCTTGTACAACATGATGATGATAAGAAGAAGAGAGATTTGGACTAATTTAGCTAAGTTGTTCAACGATAATAATGCATAAAAGAAATTCACAGCTATAGGGAAAACCTGTGCAGTAGTCATAGTAGCGCTTTCAGATTAAGTTATGGAAGTTCTGTTTTTTGGGGGGAAGCCAACCAAGGAAGCAAATCTAATCTACAATCAAGTATTGTGCCTATTGGAATAACTGCTAGGGGGAATCTATTCTATATTATAGCTTTCTATTCCTATCAGTCCCTCGTCCATAAATGTGACTCCCTTGCCGGTAGGTCTCCTACGTATAAAACTATAAAGAAATGCATGTAAGGTCTTTGGTCACTCCTTGGCAGCCTGTCCTAAGTCTAAGAAGCAGGTGACCCCTAATCCACCTGAGGGTGGTAGCA
>BQNB010208388.1:0-10412 GCA_026074375.1 Tanacetum coccineum
AACAATAAGCAATCCACCATCAAATAAGGATTTAGACATTTTGTTTCAACCTATGTTTGATGAGTACTTCAAACCTTCCCTAAGTGTTGTATCTCTAAACATTTCTGCTGCAACTCTATTACAAGATACAGCCAAGACAACTTCTTGAATAACAATTGATCAAGATGCATCATCTTCAAGTACTACACCAATTACTGAAGAAACAACAACTCTAATCCAGGATAATAATGTGTTAGCCTTATTTTTATATTAGTCAAACAAGAATGTTATCAGTCATCTTAGTCGTAATTACTCTTGTTAAGTAATAGGCTAGTCGGGATCAACGGGCTTAGACTTTAAGCTAATATTGTCCATGTTTCGAGCTCAAAGCCCAAGATATGCCAAGCCCAGCCCATGGTAGAAAGCCCATACACTAATATGTAGGCAAGGGGTATAAATAGGACCCTCTCTACACATGGAGAGGGTGTTGGTTGCATTCTTCTAGGTGTAATCATACTAAACTCTCTCTCTCTCGTAATATGATATTCTTTCATCTTCTTTATACCTTACTTCTTATTTAGTTTATGCTTGTCATGGCTTATTGGTAGGCTGATTGTTGTATTTGGATCTTATATATTAAGGGGCAACAGGTGGCATCAGAGCCTAGGAGAAATTTGTGTTTGTGTTGTTGCTAATTAGGGTGTTTCGTGGATTATTTATAAGCATAAGCCCACGGCTTGGTTGGTGTTGGCTTATTTGGTACAAAAAGCTTTAAGCTTTCTTCCTTCTATAGTTTCTATCTTATTGTTACATGCTCTTCATAGATTATAACAACACCAAACTGATTTTACAGCTTCTTTGAAGCTTATTTGGTTCGAACTCCTCAAACCGGACAAATAAGCTTATTTCAAGCTTATCTGTTGTTGTTTCCAATCATCAACTTGTACTTTCATAACCCTTCTGGTTATTAGAAGCTTATTCAAGAATCAAACAACATTTTTGGATCAAAAATTTTTAGGTTTTAAGTTGAAGTTTGCAAAATGTGCAACAAAGATGAGTTCTACATAATGTGACATGATTTTTGCTAAATGTGCTTTCTGTGAAATGTGCAATATACGAAATGTTAGAAACACAACAAGTATCGGTCACTTCCAATAATAGTTAGTCAAAGCCCGTAGTTAGTCAATATAATGTTTAGTAATCTAATAGGGCCAAAAGGCCCATGGAAAGCCCACAAAGCTCCCATGGCCGGCCAAAATAGTAGTATAAATACACCTCTTCATGACTTGGAGAGGTGGTTGGTTGTTCATTATTCACACTCATAATACAAGTTCTCTTTTATGTTCTTTCTCTCTCTAAAATTTTCATCCAACCACTCTCTCTAAAACAACTCTCTTCCTATTTCCATGTATGTTAACTTGATTGTTCATCAAGTGGTTAATAGAAGTCATTACTCACAAACGTCCATGTCTCTTACGCTGAGTGCCTTTCGATCAAAGCTTGCAATTAGTTCAGATGGATTATTATTCCCTCATGGAAGATCATCCACAACTTGATACCTGCCAAATTCAAACAAATGATAGTAGCGTTGGCCAAAGATAACATTTACAACTATTATCACAGTTGCAAAAGTTAAAGATAACATCTCCAGTCAAAGATTAGCCATAACTTTGATGATAGTTTAATGGATATTATATTTGTAAGATGACAAAGAAAATCACAAGCAAATGACATATGTAAATTTGTAAAATTTACATATAAAGGCATGAAACACATAGCTTCCTCAGCCATACGATAGATCCATGATGTCCTTTTGGTATCGAGTAACAACGTAAATTCTTTTATGAAGTCTAGTCAATAACTTTTTTAGAATCTGGATTGTTGTCGTCCATGTGTGTCTCCAAATGGTTCTCGGCTAGTAGTTCTTTAATTCGTTGCCTATAATTCTTCTCAAAACTACTGATGTACACTAATATTGTTGTAATCCAAGGGATACCTATTCAATCACCATTAACAATCATAATCAATTCGTTTTCATGTAATGATAGTTAGGATCATAATCAAAGAAAAATATATTTTCTCTTTAATACATCAAATTCACATACACGATCTTCTTTATCTCCATTTACATGTTGCAAATGGTGCCTGTTATAAGTCTAAGATCCTTCATGTTCACAAACATACATAGGCCGATCATCTATATCAGCTGATCTATAGCAAGAAAATAACATAAAAAACATACCTTGTAGCAACATGTGCAGTGTAAACTTAACATGCACAATCAAATAAACAAACAGGTTAACTATTAGCTATAGATAAATTTAAGATTCATTCATTTACCTACATTCTCAATATAGTAAGCTAGATAATAACAAATATACAATATTAAATAAAGTATTAGTATACATCGGAGTCACATACTTGGATATCATGCTTTATGTATATGACAGAGCTTCTTTCATAGGATGAGAAATTACCTCCATTAGATGATGAATTTCTTTCGCACACGAATTCAACCCTAATTTCAAGAAAACATAGGAGTTAACAAAAACCCCAAATTAATGAAATTAAAAACATTAAAAACTATAGAAAATCAAAAAATAAATCTTACTACAGTCAATTATCCAATCTTGAAAATTAAAATCTGGTGTTGGTATCTTTAGGGTTTTTTAGATCATTGTATGCGTTTGTGAGAGTGTTTCATAGGTATTATAAATCAATTATTTTAGTGTCAATTGTTTTATGAATCTGATACTAATTTGATGATTTTTCTAGGGTTATGATGACATCAAATAACATTACTTTTATAGCATCATTTATCCCATGTAAATAACACATTTTGTATAATTACTGCAAAGAATTGTTACTTAATCGTTTATATTTGAGAATTACAGTAATTATGGAGTACTTGGTGAAGATTAGCAAAAAGGCACACATTTTGGAGCTTAAACGAAGACATTTGAAGATTACTCTTCTGACATCTAATACGCCGTATCCATCAAGAAAGATACGACGTATCTGTGCCTGCACTTCACAAAAGACCACAAAGGATACAAGATCAATATGCCATATCCAGGGAAGACCAATACGCCATATTCAAGCTATGAAAATAAAATATTCTGGAAGATATCGAACGTGGTCCCTACTCCAAGAAACCCCCGATATGCCGTATTGACCTTAGTCAATACACCGTATCGACCATATTACAGACCTTATAAATAGAAAACTCAAAAATGAGTTTTCAGTGTGCTAAATCATATTTTTGATACCTAAACTACAATAGTCAATTTTCAAAGGAGAAGAAGAGCAAAATAGGTCTTGCAACGTAATTAATTCCATAGGAAACAACTTGTAATCTCCTATACTTTTGTAATCGTTCAGTTTTTGGTATCATTCGTTAACTCGGTTAGTTTACCTTGGATAAATTATTACTCTTGTATTGATTATGACGTTTGAAGGCTAATACCTTCGGGTATTAGCCATTATTATGAAGATCTAAATGTTTGGTTTGTTTATCTCGATTGCTTAATTTATCGTTGATTTCTTGCTTACGTTTATCAGTTTATACTTGTTTACATGATTTTGTATGCAACCTATCATTTAACTGGATCTAGTGATACGGACCAAGTAATCTAGATGCTGGGATGGCTCTCTATATAGTGATTTATACATTTAGACCAATAGGATCATAAATAATAACCTATCTTTGCACTTGGATTGTAAGCTTAGTTGGACCGGCAGGTGAACCTTGGGATCAACGAGTGCGTTCTTAATTAATTGTCAAAGACTTGGTTAGTGGACTACTAGTGTATGAATTGCCTTTAAGCAGTAAGTGGGAAAAGTCTCTATAAGCTAGGGTTTAACAAGATCACCATTGCTTTAATCCCTAAGATAGATTAAAATCAGCAAATAAGGATGCTTTATGCGGATACGTTTAATTGTGACAAGATTCTTCGTATCTAGGTCTTAGGAAGAAATACCGCCTAAGTCTTAAGAATGATATGCCGCCTTGAGATAAGTAATCATTGCACTAAATAAACAAACCAGCATTCTGATTAGATTAATAATGGTTAATATAATTTTCTTATATTTGGCTAGACCGCTCTTTTATCTTCTGTCAATTTGCTTGCGTGAGTTTTAGTATCTTATGTTGATTTTAGTCACTACAAACCCGTGCCAGTCTCTCAGGCTGAAAACCCCCTTATCCGTTAGATTTAGGATTAACATAGCTTTAGCATAGAATAGAATTAACTTAGTTTAGATAACCAAAATATTAATAAATTGAAAGATTGTTTCTCGCTCTTAGTGATCGACACTCTACTTACCACCAATCTCCCATCTGACCGAGTACACTGCCCGTTAAAGTGTTGTTTTTGGTAAATTCGGTAAATTATAAATTTAAAACTTGAAATCATAAAATCACACACCTCACTACAATACATCAAGTTTTTGGGGCCGCTGCCGAGGAGTGAAAAAATTAATCTTGATTTTTATTTGATATTTTGGTCTTTAACATTAGATTAGTCTAACCCTTAGGATTAGTGTATGATGGTTCCAATAATTATTCATCTCACAAGAAAGATTGAGGTTTAAAGATCAAGAGAAAAACTTGGAAAGAAAATAAATAATTAAGGATGATTAAAATTACAAGAGATATGAGTTTTGTGTTTACAGAGATCATCACATACCCTAAACCTTGACATGTGAAGGGTATTTATAACCCTTAAAGGGGCCGGCCATATGGGCTTTTGGATGGGTTTTTTAGGCTTTTTCTTTGTCGGCCCGATTACATTAAACATCATTAATTAATGAGCTAGTAAATGCTAAATAACTACTCGTGACCGAGACTTCTCTGTTTCTAACAATCTCCCCCTAAGATAGGTCACTCTTGATTTGCAAAAATTGAGTCGTAGCATTCAATGTAGATTTCTTCAGCTCGTAGTCCTTGTAATCTTCCATTGATATTATGTGCTTGTTGTAGCAATCTTTACTTTGACTTTAATCTTCAGAGCTTGTTTCATCATGACTTGATAACTTGATTCTGATCTTTGATTCCATGAACTTCATGTCTTTTCTTTAATTTGCCATTTGCTGAACTTTGGACCAACATGCTCAAACTTGTTGTAATCTTGAAAGCTTTTATGTTCTTTCTTCTTCAATTCTTCATATCTCTAACATTTTGAAGAAGACTTTGATTTCAGAGGCGTGAAAGCTTCAAGTATTTAGCTTTCTTGATATCTTAGTCTTTGAGTATGAGCGTGTGGTTTACATTGATTCCTTGAGTCATTTGTCTTTATTCCAAAAATTGATCACCAACAAAAACATTTATATGAAAATCCACTTAATGTGTTCATAGAAAAACATTTTTAAACCCATTGAGGGTTTTATATTTTGAAGAGACCAAGTATAATATGAAGATACTCAATCTTGTCGGTTGCAATAACCTCTGATTCCATAAGGATCGATGATTATAGTACGAGTACTGCACCTGTGATCAGGTAGATTCATTATAAGAACCTCCTTGATAGGTTTTCCAGCACAAAGCCTTTAAGTCCTCTAATTCCGAAGTATCAGATTCCCGTATGCTTGCTGTTCTCTAGACCAGATGTCCGTAGACTAACACACTAATAGCATTGCTACTACTAGAATGGTAAAGAGTGAGTCAGAACAGTTACTATCTACTGACTATACCGTATAATTCATGTTCAGCATAACCTATGTCCAGATGCTTCATAAGGCTCACTTGCAAACATAGGGTCAACCTCTTAATACAATTAAGTACTATAGAAGTCTATGGCAGAAAAACTTTGAAAAACAGTCGAAGTGTGATGAAATCGTTTGAACATAACGAAAGTTTTGTAGAAGACTACCTAACTCAGGTCAAAACTTAGCATTAACCCTTGTCAAGTCGCCTTAAAATCATTTGAAGAAAAATGCTTTGATGGTTCTTAAAAAATGATAAGAACTGAGAAGCTTAACCTGCTAAAAATCATTTAACAGATCAACACTCAACAACTCTATCAAATTTTAGAAAGATATCCCGAGGGATATGAGATGATACATTCCCATGCAATTTCCGCTATCCAATCACATATATGAAACCAAAATCATGAAGCAAATGATTCTTTATAGATTATCAAGATACTTATGTATAACACAAAGGTTTTGGTATCTTGACATTTTAGAATATATTAATCTTTTTGCTCCCCCTACACATGTGCATCGATATTCGAAAGTTGTTTTGCACATGCAAGGTTCAAGCTATCACATATAAACAATCGAATCATTAGTTATCAGTATTTCTAAGTCACATTTTCTCCACCGATCAAAAGTATGCCACTCTTGTATAGTTTTGATCAACAATGGACTTAAAATAAATTTAAGCTCGCCATCAATCAATGAAGATATAGATATACCACTTTAACGCACAGATATTCAATAAATATTGAAATGAAACCTAAAATATACATAGACAAGAGTGATAAATCAATCTGTCTAAAAAAGAAGTTTGTCGTTCATTCCAATCGCTCAGCAACAGAATCAGCAACAGCTTTTCTCACATTTAGATTAGATACATCTCATGTGAGAAGAATGAATGAGTCCAAAAATCCTTTGTGTGCATTTCCTGCAAGACTGTTAGTAGCACTGATTATCCCCCTCAAACATTGACCCGTTTTCTATTTAAAGAGTTGTAGTCATTTTTTGAGCTGTAGTCATTCTATTTAGGGGGACTGCCAGTGGAAATGTCCTTTAGTTTTCTATCTTTACGTTTGTAACTAGTGAGAGGCTTCTTAGAGAACCTAGGTGTCACAATGACATTATTAGCAAGTTCACTAGTACTAATGCTTCCAGATTTTTCTAAAGGCACTACTTCAGGTTTAGTGATCCTAGTTAAAGGGCACGTATCACCTAAAGTAAATTTTCTTCCCGTGGGCTTCCACTTAGAACCAACGCTAGCAAATATTTTGCCAGTAGCTTTCCAAACTTGCTTCACAGTTGCATCATTATTGACCTTGGGGTTTTTAGCATTCACAGAATTCAAATTTTTTACACCACACTTATTATGATTACCAAAAACCAAACATTCATTACATATGTTACAAACAGAAACAGAGTTCGAAATAAATCCAGTACGTTTAACGCTCAAACTAGAATCAGCATGATTCCTTTTATTCAAAACTCCTAAGGGGATTATCAACTCTCTTCACGTTCTCACTCATAGTTGGCAAATTCCTATGGGTCTTCGTCTCGCACTTTGATTTTGACTTGCTAGCTTTAGTGATAGATTTTATTCCTGTAGACAAATTTACACACACGTTAGTCGGTTTAACTAAAGATACTGTCTCTTTCCTAGGTAAAGGTGATTCGCTGAATAGTATATATATAAAATACTACTAGGCAAATCAATGATAAAAAGATTCCGGAAGAGATATTCCCGGGTCGTATGTCCCAACGAGGCTGCAATTGAAATTTATCCTGGTTTGAAGAGAAATTGACTGATGGAGAATATATGATATGAACACTGATATAATTACAACTAAAATTAATTAAATAAAATCTAATTTACTCTACGGGAAACAAATATAGTTATAAGGAAATCCTAAAATTAAATTTATACTAAAATACGGGGAACAGAATCAGGTATCGGGAAACCTAAATACTAAAATTTAAGAAAATAAATGATAAATTGAATTAAAAATCAAAATTAAATTCTAATTAACTTAATTTGAAAAATAAAGAAAACTAGAACTAAAACGGAGGTCGTTTGAATGTAAAACGAAAAGAAACGGTAAAACGCACCGGTAAAAACGGGTCTAAAACTGAAATTTAAGAAAAATTAAGCCTATACTAAATTTTATATTTTTCCTAGACACTAAATGACAAAAGAAAATTTTGTAAAAAAAGAAAAATATTTTTTTATTAATTTTTGGATTTTTTATGAATTTATAAAGATTAATAACTAATTAAAACTAAGAAAATAGAAAAAGACAAAAAATAAAAGTTATAAAAATTCTGAAAAAAAATAAAATTAAATAAAGAAAAAGTTAACAATTCTAAAAATATAAAAATGCCCAAATTTTACTGTTTTTATAAAAAGTAATTAAACTAATTAAATTTAAACCTAATTTATATTAATTAAATTAAATAAACTAACTAAAGTTAACCTAAGGGACTAACAGTGAAAAGGACACAAGGACATAGGAAACAAACGGGTGAACAGGCTAACAACCACAGGGACTAACCACTGTTAACTAGAAAAGAGAAAGTTACACAAACAGTCCCTGAGGAAGGATCCCCGATTACAAAAGTTTAAGAGTCCAAAGTGCTTATTAGCGAAAAAGCTAAAGAAGCAAAGTTGTAAAGGGGACTTAGGAGAACATTTTTCATAAAAGGAGTATAAGCTGAAAGGCTCACAATAAGCCAGAAAAGTGACTTTTTGGACTGCAAAAGCTAAATAAGCTTAACAGCTTATTTAGCTTTTCTTTTTGGGATTTAAGCTACAAAATAAGCTAGAAAGCTAGGGGGATAAGTCACTAGGCTAAGGGTGTCCTAAATAAGCTAAGGTCACTAAGAATAAGCCCTAAAATAAGCTGGAAGTGATTTGAGCTTATGAGACAGTTTTAGAAAGAAAACAGAAAAAAGTGGACTTTAAGCCCTAAATAAGCTAACCTAAAGGGGGAGTTAAGCTACAAGATTGTGGGGAATTAAAGAACTACCTATAAGCTACAAAGAAAAGCAAAAAGATCCTAAGGCTTATAATCAAATAAGCTGTGAAAAAAGTGGGCTGAAATGAGGTGCTCAGCACCAGGGGAAGTACAAACAGCCCTTAGGGGCCTTTTTTGGCTTATCCCAATAAGCTCACAAGGGCTTATTTCCCAAGACCAAACCTAGACAGATGTCAAAAGGTGGTAAGTGAGCTTATTTCCAAAATTTGAGCTAATATGATAAGCTTAAACCTGCTGGTAATGGGGCTTAAATTTGAGGGTTTTCAAAAAACACACATGCATACACTTTGGCATGTTACTTGGTCAAATTAAAAGAGACAGGGCATAGACTTGGGTAAATGGCTAGAAACAACACAACAAGCACAAAATTTGTGTGCTTAAGCTGCATAAGCAGCTTGAGCCTTTAAGCTCAAGTTTGCTTATTCAAATTTTGGCAGAAAATGGAAAGGGACATAAAAACTTAATTTTGTATTAAAACTTGCAATTAAAATGCCCTAATAAACCCTACACACTCAGCCAAATATGGCTGAGTGCACTTGACCCATGCATAACCTCATATGACCCATTTTGGGTCATAACCAAACACCCCCTTAAATATATAAAAACGGGTTTTTTAGCTTTTTAAATGAAGTAAAGGGCTAGAACAGGATTATAAGTTGAGTTTTAACAACTTTTACACATTGTTATACAAGGTAAACAGAATTCAAAAGAGTTTATATGAGAATTCAAATTTTTGACAATGGCAATATCATAAAATTTTTAACTTTGATTAAAACTGAAAAGATTACAACATAAAGCTTTAAAAACAACTGAGTACACTTAAAAGATTAAAAGAAAAGACTTAGGATTGAAAATTAAGCTAAAACATAAAAAAGTGTGTGTTGAGTCTCGGCTTGGTCTCTCTTCTTTTATAGAGGCTCAAAGAGTCTTGGTTTGTGCTAGCTGTGTTTGTAGGAAGCAATCCCAGCAATCCTAGCCATTGGATTGGCTCTAGTCTTCATCTCACCATTGATGGGTAGCTCGGGTTGAGTGAAATGAACTGGAAAGGGGGTTATAGGGGCAATGGGTTTGTGGGAAAGGGTGAGAGTGAGCTGTGGAGTACTTTGGGAGGTGGTATTGGCGTGAAACCGTGGGGGAGAGGGGTTTTAGGTTTTGGCGGGTACATGGTGTACAGGACAAGTGGTTGCAGGTTTAAACAAAATCTTTGGGAAAGATGCAAAAGAAGTCCCTCATCTTTCTTACTCTTTTCGTTTTCTTTTTGAGCCCAATTTTCAGTTATAAATATGTTTGGAAAATGGCAGCTTAAGTCCTTGTGGTTTATAACTAAAAGAAAACAAAGAGGGTTTGGGTAATTGGCACTTTTGGTCCCTGGGGTTTTTATACAAAAGGGAAAAAAAAAGAGTTAGGGACAATTACATTTTCAGCCCTTGTGTTTTATAAAACTAATTATTTTCTTTTATAAAATAACTTTCAAACTTTGGCATTTTTGGCCCTTTTCTTTATTTTTATCATTTTTAATTATAAAACAAGGTTTTAAAATTTACATTTTTGGTCCTTGTGTTTTATAAAAAAGTAGTTTTGGGCTTTTGTTGGGCTTGGGCTTGTATTGGGCCCACTGGGTTTGGGTTTGGGCCTTCAAAGTCTTCACAGTCTTTGTCAATTGCACACAAATGGGCTGTTGTAATTGATTGAGGGCCCATTTGGTCT
>BQNB010208390.1:0-10411 GCA_026074375.1 Tanacetum coccineum
TCTCTCAAAATACTAAATCAATTTCATTATCACTATAAGTGATTACAATGAAATTTTTCCATCAAATACTCATTTCTCTTAACTTAACCTGTAAAACCTAAACTTATCTTAAATTGCTAACACAAAAATACGTATACGTATAAATACTTACACAATTAACGCAAAAATGCTCAAATCTTAATATTCATTTCCCCGTCACTCAATGAGACGATCATGCTCAATGGATTGAGTACCAACTCCCACATAATCCACATAAACACACACATAAACACATATAAACACATAAACCATACATTGCAACAAGTACATAAGTCAACACCAATGGTCTGACTAACCTGCTCAAGTCATGGTTGTTACATTATCCCCTCCTTTAGGAAATCTCGTCCCGAGATTTAACCAAAAGGTTCAACTCCGTCATTATCAAACAATTTTTCGAATGTACTTATCTATCACATAGTCCTCCCATAACCATGCTAACTCAAAGTTATACTTTGAACTCCAACTAACTTTCACAAGATATCTTACTGCTAACAACTTTGACTGCCCACATAAGGGTACGCATAGCAGCATAACCGCTCCAAACGAAAAGAAACACCCATCTACCTGAACCTCGCTCGTCATCGAGTAAACTCATCAAAAACCCTAATTTGTATTACTCTTTTGACGATCTCTCGCCGCTTTGAGCTTCTCTTTTGTCAACACCACTTTATCAGTCGTTTCTCATACTAACTCAAGTCCAATCAAACTACTCTCTCCGATCTCTGCCCATAGAACAGGCGACTTACATTTCCTTCCATACAAAGCTTCAAACGGAGTACACCGAATACTCGAATGATAACTACCACCAAAATCGATAACACATGCCCTCATTATATCTCCCAAAGTCTGAACCATACATCCACTTTGTCCATCCGCTTGAGGATGTCAAGCAGAACTTAAATCCAATCGCGTCTCAAACACTTTCTGTAACGTCTGCCAAAACCATGAAATAAATCATCCATCTCAACCTGAGTTGATCATCACCAGAATTTCATTCCTTGCTACTATCTCATCAATATAAATCCTTGCAAATTTCACATCTTGCAATCTTCTTGTATAGCTTGAAACTGAGTTAACTTGGTCAGGCTATCGACCATCACCCAATTCACCTCATACTCGCTACTTTGACCTTGGAACTTTAATGATTAAAATCCATGGTGATTCTATCTCACTTTCACTCAAGTATCTCAGGTTATTGCAGCAAGCCAAAAGTCTTTGACATTGCAGCCTTCACCTCTTAAACAAATCTGACAATCGCTAACATAGGTAACTATACCCTTTCTACACGTGGCTACCAATACATATCTCCAAGGTTATAGTATGTCTTATCCGCTCCCGGATTTACCAAGTACCTTGATGCATGAGCCTCATCCATTACACTTCCTACCAAAAGAACCTAAAATTCAGTTCATAACATACAAACTCTCATCTTCTTTCCTTTACATCTGTTGATCTAGACCATATAGACTTCCTACTTAAGGCATCAACCACCCTATTCGCCTTACCAGGATGGTAGCAAATCTCACACTCCTAATCACTAAACATTTCAATCCGTTAAGTAAAAACCATCCTCTGCCCTCTTTTTCATCTGTTAGTCCAGGTTACGCAGCATTTCTACTGGCGCGCTCTCTACCTTGGACGTCTTACTTGAAGTAACCAGTATCTTGTCCTTAACACTTGACTGGATAGTCATGGACATTGCTCTCACTCGTTTTAGTTTCACTCTCCCTTTCTACTCAATACATCAACCACTACATTTGATTTATCGTAGCATCACACAAATCATTCTTCAAAGTCTAGAAACTCTTCTCGTTCTACTCCCCACTCATACTTCTGATTCCTCTCAGTTAGGGAAGTAAGGGGTTTAACAACCTTAGAAAAGTTTACGATGAAACGTGAGTAGGTAACCTGCCAATCCTAAGTGTAATCATATCTCGGACGGTGTCGTAGGTACTTCCTAATTCTTCATTGCCTCACTCTTAGTAACCTTAACATACAACTTCTCCTTCCTTAGTAATTCTAACACTAACTTCAAACGAACTCCATGCTCCTCTTCTCAGCAAACGACATTGGTGATCCTTACAGAAAATGACTAGATCGAATGAAACCTTTGTCTTGCAACCCTTGATGTTGTTCAGACAATTCTTGCATCTCCGAAGGCGCTAGACGATATGGAGATTTCGCAATTGGCGTCACTCCGGGAACTAAATCTATATGGAACTTAACTTGTCGTTGTGGTGGTTATCGATAAATCTTCCGGAAACACATCAATTAAATTTCGTACGATGGAAATATCACTCAATTTCATTTTATCTAACTTAGCATTCATTAGGGCTTTGGCGGCTCCCAAAGTACGTTCCTCATGAACTCGAAGTATCTCATCACCTTCCAACGATACCCTAAAAACCTTCTCATGCCACACTATCATAAACTTCCTCTTGGACAACCAGTCTATTCCCATAATCATATCAAAACTTCCACGACTTAAAGGTATCAACGAACTCCAAGGATTATGAACAGTCGAATAGGATAACAAACGTATTCAAGCCAAAGGCTAGAATGAATATAGGAGATTCCACATATGCAAATAGACGTAGATCAAATGACATAAGGATCCTATGAAAGAACGGATATTCATATGCAACGAGTGAAAACACAACGAAAGAAAACCAACAAGCGCACCACTACAAATGAACACATAAAAAAATCAATACTAAAGACGGGAATTCTTATACCAATTATTGACTTTATTCAAAAGACCAGATTAAATAATATTTTTATAAAAATCAATTTAAATTAAAGGAAGTCACATCAAGTATAAAAATCATTTTAAATAATAAATAAAATTATCTTGATCGTACTCTTTATAAAAATTCATTTTGGGTTGTCATAAAAATTCTAGAGATGGTTATCTAATGGCGTATCGTACCTTACCACTATGAATCACTTTAAACCTGCTTTTTATAATAATATAAAATTTATTTAACTACTCAATAATTTTCAATTCCTATTTACATAGGCCATTTAACATATTCTATTTACAAAGCTCATTTTAAACACAGTTTTTCCCAAACACCAACACAATACTTCCAAAGGGTTTTTATAATTAGACATCAATTATAAAATATTTTACTCACACAAAAGACACCATAATAACAAAATGGATTGTAAAACACCATACAGATTCTAACACAATTCTATTGTTTGAAACGAAAGAAATACCAGGAACCATACACTCCAAATAAATTCAAACGAACTCGAACAAGAAAACTCACTCAAGACGTTACGTACTCAAAAGAAAACGTAAGGTCTCATCCAAAATAGCGATCAACAGAGCAAGCTTAAAAGCATCGATACTAACATGTCGCCATGGGTTACGAAAACCAAGGGATATACAACTACGGAAGTAATGATCCACACTAATGTTAGAAACAATTAGTGCTTGAAAGAAACGTTTGATACTCATACGAGAAATCAATGCAACGAAAGAACTAAAAAACGCGTCCATAAACGAAAGAGCAGATTCCGAACAACTAATATACATCGAGACATCAAATAGGAAAATCGGGTATCCTTACTAACAATGTACGATGAAGGAATGCTAAGCTTAGACTTAGGAAATCCGTACAAACAACCGGGCAAACGAGCAACCTCTATAATAGCAATACTATGTATCTGCAAATACTAGATAGAAGGGAAACTTACGATTTATACAACTCAACTTAACATATCCTCCAATTAGGGTAAGAGAAAAATTATCTACCCATACCACCATCTTACACATATCAAATACAACATATTATACAACCACCTTACAACCAACCATAAATAAATGCAATCATGGTCACAAGTCTACGTGTGTGATGCCTTTATAATTATATTGGCCACCATAATTATAAGTGCCTCCTTTCACACGTGTACTTACTTCCAAGATTACCCATATTAATCATAATTCACATATAGGCACATATACCACATTGCAAATCTTAAACCACTACAACTTAACACGTAAAGGATGCTCCATCAAATAACTACTTACCCATATCAAAATAAAATCTAAATGACATAAAGGTACGAAAGTCTCGCAATGACTCCCAAAATACAAAATATCCGAAAGAAATAATCAATAACAACATGACGCGGTAAAGGACGGGATAACCTAATGCTGGGCCTCGCTTGGGTTTGACTTTGCCTCAGCAAGAATCACCCGACTCTACGAGTCCAGCCCTATTACGTGAATCAAAAAAACGATCAACTTTCCTATCTCCTTTGGTTCCATAAGAGGCTCCTCATTTGAATCCTTATAACGCTTAAGTCCAGTTGGGAAAATGGTTCCCGTAACGAGACTTCTTACGGGTAGGGAAAAATATAGCTAAAATACTAAGGAAGTAATACATATCATATCAGATAATGGTAGACAAAATAACTAAATAAAAGTTAGACAAAATAAGATAACAAAAGCTATATAATTAGGGGAAAGTATAATAGTTATAATACTAAACACTTAGGCCCTAATATGCATCTATATGAAGGACTCCTAGGTTATAGTCTAGGCTCAACCACCTACTTCTCTATAACCAATGGCTCTGATACCAATCTGTCACACCCCGCCAAGGCGGAAACACGAGGCGTAACATCATGGATATCATCACAACACAATGGTGTCAACAATAGAGGATCACTAATTTCATAAATGATTATAAAAGACACAATGTGTCATGACAATACCGAAAAACAACAAAAGAATCCGCACGGCGTCTTGCATTAATGACAAGGGAATCATCAATACAAAGACCATGAATCGCAAACCTAATACAACCAAATGAGCATCCAATAATTCATGCAAACACATACGAAAAAAAAACTTCAATGAATCTTCCAATGCCATCCTAAGGTCTCTCTAGCCACTTTTATTAACTTAACATCTTCATGACGCTCACCTGAAAATGATGCTTAAAAACGTCAACATAAAGTTGGTGAGAGACATAGGTTTAAGACACGAATTAAAGATTATCCAATCATTTCTGTGATAAAAGAAAACACTGCATGACAATAAATGAGCTATCATATAGGCTAACATGCAAAACAACAAACCAATCACACTTGGGTAGGAACGTTACCCCCGATCCACAACAATCCAAGAGGGGCAGGCGTGCCCTCGACCCAAGTCATGACTCCACTTGATCACATCACAACACATCAAAAGGGGCAGGAACGTGCCCACGATCCAAGCCAACCCGGCTCCAATTGACCACATCACAATACATTTAGCACATACACATAATAGCCACGTAAAGTCCATGCATTTTAGACAACCAATTATCACAGTAATCAAATCATTTCAACATTTCAAACCATTTGCATCATTTTCACCCCAATAAAATCATAAGAAAAGAGGGGCTATGAAACTCACCTGAATGCTCAAGCAATTCCAATTCCTTTGCACAAAACTAAACAATCAAAACAACACGTGTTACACGCTACTAAGCCAAAAGCTTAAGCACATGCAACAATCATATGATGGATGTCTAAGGGTTTGATTAACCACCATGGGTCACCCGGACACCATGCCCAACCTTAACCACCTCAATATCACATTACTATATACAACTTCATTTTAACCAAAACTGCAGAATTTTGGGGTGACTTTACCAACCTAAAACCCATACTTAATGACCCTCATAATTCATACCAAAAATCATACATGTTCCTTCAAGAGTATATTAACCACATTATGATTCCCAAGTATTAATTATATGTGTAACCACCTCTAATAAAATCAAACTTCAAAACTGACCTAATTCGGATCTGATTGCACACTAAAAAGTATAACCTTAAAAACCATACTTAGACAACTAATTAGACGATTTCCTTTGGAGGATTTTTAATAGACACATGTAACTTAACTTCTGTAGAAGGGCCAAGTCCAATTCAAATTTTAAGTGGGGGTTTCACCTTCCCAAACATGACCTAAATCTGACCCGAAAACACAGTTTTGACAACGAATCTTGTAACCATTATTTGACTGACTTCCACTCACTTTTAATTCATGAAACCAATTGGGTTGGAAAGTAGACTCTTTGTAGTTAATTTTAGGCTCAAAAAAATCATTAAAAGCTATCCGTATGACCGAGTTATGACTCTCGCAAGGTGACCTAAAATTCTGACCAGATTCCAGTTACGAATTTAACATGATAAACCCTAACTATTCACCTCTAATTCCTCATTAAACTTTAAAAACGATTTCCAATGATAAAAACCCATTAATTACATCATCAATTACAGATTATTAAAACCCTAATGATCCATCAATGATTATTACATGATCAAAGGATTAATAACTAACAAGGATTAGTGATCTATACCTTAAACCTTCGATTCTTGCAACACAAATTCACCAACTCATGTAATCTTTAACCTAGCTTCTTGAATCGATTTTTCTTGGGTATTGGGGGCTGAAGTAGGTCGAAATTAGGGAGAGGGGAGGGAATAAGGGCCAGGTTTTTATTATAAATGCATTATTAGCCTAATCCTAATCCAACTAGAAGTTGTTTTCAACTTAAACTTTTTTTTTCAAAAGGCTATGAAACTCACCTTTGCTTAGCTTTCCCCAAAGATTCCAACAAAAAGCATCACAACAACAGCACAAATCTAAACAACAAAATAACTCGTGTTACACGCTACAAAGCCAAAAGCTTAATGCACATGTAACAATCATATGATGGATGTCTAAGGTGTTCTATTAACCCCATGGGTCACCCCGACACCATACCCAACTTTAAATCACTTCATTATCACTATATCACCATTAGTCACAATATTGTTTCAAAACTGCAAGAATTTTTAACGTGACTTAACGTACTCAAAACCTCTACTTACTGACCTCTATAATTCATACCAAAATCACCTATGTTCATTTATGAGTATATTAACTACCTCATGATTCCCAAGAGCTATTTACATGCACAAGTACTCCTAAGAAAATCAAACTTCAAAACAGAAACAATTTCGGATCTGTTTTGCAAACAACTAAAAACTGTTTGGACCTAAAACCCATACTTAGACTCCAAATCAGAAGCTAACCTTTAGGGAATTTCTAATAGACACATAGAACTAAACTCCTGTAGAAGGGCTAAGCTAAATTCGAATTTTAAGTAGGGGTTTTATACCTCGTAATCTGACCTAAATCTGTCCCGTATTCACTGCTTTGACAACTTTTCTTACAACCAACGTTTGACTGACTTTCCGACCTCAAAACCTTCGAGGCCGGATGTTCTGGAAACTAGACTCTCTGAGCTACATCATAGACACCGAAAACTTGACAAAAGCTATTACCATCATTGAGATATCAGCCAAACAACACAACCCTAAATTTTGCCCCAATCTAAATCAAATTCTAACGCGATCTAAACCCTAACGAATACACCATATGATCCTAATTAAACCCAAATCATTATAACTTGTTTATTATATCATTAATTACAGATGTTATGAAACCCTAATTATCCATCATAATAATTATTACATGTTTTTAATGATAATTAACTCAAAGGATTATAATTTATACCTTAAATCTTCGAATCTTGAACACAAAAATCACCAAACTTGAAAAAAAATCTTCTTCCTCCTTTGATAAAATTCTGATGGGACAATAAAAACAAGGGGGAGAAGGGTTTTTGGTATTTATAAGGTTTACAAAAAGGTTTAGGATAGATATCTTTTACCAATTTTAATTTAAGTAAGATTTGTTTTTCTTTTTTTTCCTTTTTTCTTAAAACCGGGCCGCTTTTCTTCTTTAATATATATATATATAAAATAAAAATTCATATATATATATAATATGATATATATATATATAAATATTATTTATTTACTAATTACTTTAAATATTTGCATTACCTTAAAGTTTTTATAAAAACTAAGCTTAGTTGAGTACACCTATTTTGCGGAAACAGCCAATTTACAGACTTTTAAAAATAAATAAACTTTTCATTTTTTTTTTTAACCTAACTTTCAAAAATAGAAATTCACAATTCATTCTATTCTAATAACTAAACACCTATTCATACCGAACATTACTAACACATAAATACGTATACGATAAATCACTAAAACGCTTAAATCACAAAATCATTTCCTTGTCACCAAAAGTGAACGAAATGAATTCCACCAATCTCACCACCATTCCAATCTCATTGAGATGATCACACTCAATAGAATAACTACCAATTTCTCACATAATCCACATAAACGCATATAAATACATATAATCACATAACCGATTCATTGCAATAGATACATAAGTCAACACTAATAGTTTGACTAACCTGCTCAAGTCATGGTTGTCACACTTCCAAAAGTACTTCTTCAATAAGTACTTCTTTAATTTCTCTCAATCTTTTGTATAAAGAGTTCGACATCGAAATTACATTGGTTTTATAAAACTCTCTTAAGGAATCTTGACTATTAGACATCCATCTTCTTTCTTTATCTTCCAAAAGAGTTTTATCAATCCTTGTTTGTAAACCATTAATTTCAACACCCATTGTGTCAAACATGTTTAACAATCTACTTTCTTTTGGCATTTTTAAAATTGGTAACTCCGATGTGACCTCTTTAGACTCAAGACCATTATTAGAAGTAGAAGGAATTGAAAAATATGTTTATTCAGCAGAAAATTCTTGTTGAGGAACAAAGGTTTCATAAAGCGCATTTAACTTTCTATAATTATTTTGAACCATTTTGTTTCTCATTTTCAATCGAATTTCTTCCGCATCCTCTAAAGTCTCATCTGAATTAGGTGAATCAATTATCAAATTAGCACTATGAAGTGAATCTCCATTATAAAGTTTAGGTTACTCTGCTATGGCCTTCTTGAGACTTTCAGGATTTTGATAACCCAACCCAGCTTTAATAAAAGGATCATAAACTTTATTTGGTTTTTTACCAAGCATGTGAATTGTTTGAATTGACTGACCCATTTTATAAACAATTCGATCATTAGAACTCAGTTTCTCTTTAAGATCCACGATATCTTCAAGATACCGATTTTCTTGTTCTTTAAAAGCTTTTTTTGCTAACTGAGTTTCCTGCTAATTTATTATCTTTTCATTTTTATTTTTGAAAAAATCACTTTGAATTTGATCTTTTTCTTTCATGATTTGTTCAATGGTGTTATCAGTTCTTAATTCACGTTCCAACTCTTCACATGTTTCTGTGGAATTGTTTTTGACTTAAATGTTTTGACCCGATCCTTACACGTTTTAAGTTCCTGTTGTAGCAAAACTTTTTTCTTTCTAAGCTCATCATTCAAACATTTTTGATTTTCAGCTTCTTTTTGAACATTATATGCTAGCATTTTTATATCATGATATTCGTCATGAGCATTTGAATCATGTCCAGACGTGCCACCATTATTTTCCACAAATGGATCATCAAATATGATACTAGAATCAATTTGATCATCATCTGTTGTTTGGATAAAATATTTTCCGTTACATATAACTACACATGATTCAATAGAAATGGATGAAGTATTTACCTCACTGATAGCCTTTGCATCATATGATGGCACATTCTCAGCATTATCATCAGCTGGTTGAAGTCGAGTCATCAACATGATTGCATCAGTTAACTCTTTCAAAGTGTCTTCTCCATATGAACTGTCAAGCATGAAACCATTCTCTTCATTGGTTAGGTTACTTCTAGCTTCATCTTTCATAGCTAGCAACATTTGTTTTCTAAAATACTTTGCATCATGGACTCTTGGTTTCTGACAATCACGAGCATAGTATCCTTTTTCATTACAGTTATAACACTGAACATTTGCCTTTCCCGGAGTTGACTTAATTCGTAGAACACGCTGAATAATCTGATTGCTGTCATCATTTCCATTTCTTGCATTAAATGCTTGATTCATGCTTTGTCTCCCTGCATTCTTATTACCATTGCCACCATAACCTGCATTCTTTGTTTGTATGTCAAGTCGACCATCCTGAATCACAGATTGATTCCTTATGTTTAATGAAATACGAAGACTATTATTGGTAGGTGTGGAGAACTTTTAAGTGATTGCTCGAGCTAATAACATCATGGCAGTTGTAAGCTTGTCCTCTTGAGAATCCCCTTGTAACTCCCCTTGATATTCATCTTCATAGTCAAAAACTAATGGAGGATGTGTGACATAGTATGGTTGTGGTGAATAAGAAGAATTTGCATGAGATTATGATGAAGAGGCATTAGAATGAGCAATAAGGGCTAATGGATCATGATTCTTGGCAGCTTTGTTTTCTTTAGATTCTAGAACATGTGGTTCAAATTTTACTAAATAATCATACAACATATCATAAGAAACTGTCTCCCCAATTTGATT
>BQNB010208391.1:0-10411 GCA_026074375.1 Tanacetum coccineum
ACTCACTTAACAATTAAGGCATGCAAACCATTACATATGATCCTAATTATACAATAATTAAATAATGTATTTATTCACATTAGGCTTCTTCGTCCTATAAACTCCGGCCACATCCATCGACGAAATCGATTGCGTAAGCCTTATACAAATATACACCACATAGCACATAAATCTTTTAACTATTTTAGGCCACATTCATTCAATAATAAGGGTCTTTTCGAATTCTTGAATCATGGATCTTACCAATTAAGAAAATATTTAAAATTATGCGAATCTTGATCATATTTAAAACAAATCCTTTTAACAATTAATAAAATTTAAATATCTAATATCAATCCATGATAAATTTGCATGATTTTATCATGGATTTCCATTAACAATTAACAAAACTTAAAACTATTAACAATTAATACATCAAGTTTTATATAAAATTGTATACAACCTAGATCTCGTCTAATTAATTTTATTAACCGTCAAGATCAAATCTTTTAACAAAAATGCCCACCGGGTTATTAAAATTAATCACGAAACCCTATTTTGTCTAATTTTATTCCTTGTAATTAAAGATTCTACGCGATGGCTCGTGATGCCACTGTTGGGTTTTATGACCTAATTAACAATTAATTAACACGAGTACGCAGCGGAATTAAAGAACACATGTAGAACACATTAATTAACAAGGATAGAAGATGATTACCTTTTAGCACGAAACGATACACCGTTTAAAGGTAACCGTTAACTCTGTTTTCTATATACGCGTATGTATAATAACCACACGCAAAACCTCCAAGATCTAAAGTAAGATCTCTCTAAGCTTCCACACACAATACGTTCTTAGCAAACAATGAAGTATGTTAGTACTAGTAGTGTTTTAGCAAACGAAAACCGCAACACTTGAATCAATCAACACGCGAGCTAACACCACGGTGGTGGTGGTACACGATCGCCAAACAAAACCCTAAAGGGTTGTTTGGTTTAAGTCGATCGGCAAAGGGTTTGTGGGATCGGTCGAACACAAGGAAGAAGAGAGGGGAGAGTATTAGGGATTTTTCACAAAACATATACTCAATAATGAACCTCAAGTCCTCCTTATATAGCCTACACAATCTTGGAGAACAAGCAAGCAAGCCCAAACCCTCTTGGGTTGTGGGTTCGGCCGACCAAAGGGAAAAGGGGGCAAACCCTCACTTTCCTTTTTCCCGTTTTGCCTATTAGTCCTTAATGTTTAACCATTAAACATTTAACTAATATATTTATTTATCTTTTACTAAAAACACTAATTAAACATTGTTTATGCATTAACGTATGCGTCCCCTTAGGCTCGAATAAATAATTCGAACAAATATTATTTACAATGGACATATTCCAACATTACATACCCTGCAAAAAAAAAATACCCACCACAAACTCAAAACATGCCTAAAGACACAATAAAATCTCATAAATTTGAAATCAAAAAAGACATAGCAAATTTAGAATAATAAAAGGGAGAAGAGGCCATATATGTCATTGTAGGTGTAGCTGTAAACATGGTCGGAAACTCGAAACCGAAGATGATGGCCGGGTAAGTGGCCGGAAAAACTGACAGTGGTCAAATCTTATTGCTAAAGAGAGCAGAGACTAAAAGATGAAAAATGAATGTGGCTAGCTTATCAACTGATGGTTACTTATTGGATCTAGAGGTTTTTTTTTTCTTTTTTAGTTTAGATCTAGAGTTAATGTTTAGTCTGATGTAAATATGTTAAAGAAGACAATGGTAATATAGTCATTTTATGGTCATATTCGTGATATATTGGTGATATCGAACAAAATTTGAATGTACGTGGGTGTATTGAGTACGAAAAAAAATAAATTAATCATTACAATATAAATAAAAAAGTAAGTTGATAATAACTTACCTTTACCCTTCCATGAATGTTACAAACTTTCAAAAAAATGTTTCGTTATGCATGTTTGATTAACATGTCATTCTCCAAAATGTAACACGTATCACTGTTTTTTTTATGTGACACGTTACATAAGTGTGCATATTAACATAAGTGGGACACTTCTTAATTTTTTAGCTCTTTGCTAGTGGTTCTAATAAAGTCGCCGTTCAAAAAAAAAACATAAGTGTGCATATTAATATTTAGTGGGACACTTCTTAATTCACACGTACCAAAATAATACTTTGAAAAGCGTACGTTAGTATTTAATTATCTAAACCCTTCAATAATTAGATAATTACAGTTTCATATTAATGATCAAACTTTTTTGTTCTGTCAACATGAATCCTCATTCTAATAATTCAATTAGCTTGTTGACCCAACAAATTAACAATTCTAGCTTTCAAAAAGATACAAATTGATATACCTTGGGTTTATTATAAATCATACATTTTGCATTGTACAGTAGAAGCTACAGTGCTTCTACTGTACAATAGGCCTGGGCTTCCACTTTGGGCCGACCCAAATTTTTTTTTTTTTTGGGGGCACAAAATAGGGGGAAAAAATATTACAAAAGTACCGATTCAACTTTAAAATAATCGACATAGTCACAAACGTACAACTTTAGATTGCATTAAACAGTGTCATTAAAAAAAACCCATATAACAAAAAAAACAAAGGTTTAAACATGAGGCCCAACACATAAGCCCATATAAAAAAAACAAACTATTAAACATGAGACAAAAAAAAATCGCAAAAAAAAACTAAAAAAAAAATTACCGCCCCGCAACAACGCGCGGGACATAAACTCATATAAGGAAAAAAAAACAAATTATTAAACATGATACCGAAAAATAAACCCGCACTATTAAACATGAGACCGAAAAAATAAACCCGCACAAAAAAAAAACATATAACCAAAGAAAAAAACATTTAAACATGAGGCCCAACACATAAGGTCATATAAGAAAAAAAAACAAACTATTAAACATGAGACCGAAAAAATAAACCCGCACAAAATTAAAAAAATAATAATAATAATAACAATGGCCCGCAACAACGCTTCTACTGTACAATGGGCCTGGGCTCCCACTTTGGGCCGGCCCAAACTTTTATTTTTTTTTGGCACAAAATAGGGGGAAAAAATATTACAAAAGTACCGATTCAACTTTAAAATAATCGACATAGTCACAAACGTACAACTTTAGATTGCATTAAACAGTGTCATTTTAAAAAAAAAACCCATATAACAAAAAAAAACAAAGGTTTAAACATGAGGCCCAACACATAAGCTCATATAAAAAAAAACTATTAAACATGAGACAAAAAAAATCGCAAAAAAAAAAACTAAAAAAAAAAAATACCGCCCCGCAACAACGCGCGGGACATAAACTCATATAAGGAAAAAAACAAATTATTAAACATGATACCGAAAAATAAACCCGCACTATTAAACATGAGATCGAAAAAATCAACCCGCAAAAAAAAACATATAACCAAAGAAAAAAACATTTAAACATGAGGCCCAACACATAAGGTCATATAAGAAAAAAAAAACTATTAAACATGAGACCGAAAAAATAAACCCGCACAAAATTAAAAAAATAATAATAATAATAACAATGGCCCGCAACAACGCGCGAAAAATTAACGTCCCGCAGCAACGCGCGGATAATCCTGCTTGTTATCCCTATGATTTGATAGACATAACTTTACGAAAGGAATAAGAAGATAATTCTATATGTCATCTTTGACGCTCTTGATCGACCATTCATTTTGCTAGAGCCGACAAGTTAAGTTGGCCTCCACCTTAATATTCTATGCTAGAGTTCTAGAGTATCATGTACATATGCATTGTTTAGGCACTTAGATGCAGGATGAATTTGTTTATCAGTTTTATAAGTCAATTTCCATTTTACAATGAAATGTGTCCAATATCAATAACAAGTTGATCGTTATAGCTATTAGATCAACTTTAATTTATTAAAAACAGAACAATTTATTATTGAAAACTAACGAAGTCCCATTATCTTCCTAAAACATAAACAAAAGATAAACGTCACCACGGGTGCTGCCACTAGTCAGTCCACGGACATCAGAGGTGGATCATGATGTCCCATAAGCAACGAAGGTGAAGCACATGTTTAAAATTTAGTCCTCACGCGTGAATTATCACCTCCGTACAGCTAAGACAAGCACGTGTGGGAAGATTAAGCATAACTATTTTTAATATGATTAGAAAAACGAGTCTTGTAACGACCTCAACCACAAGATGACCCACAAACGAACTTAAATTACTTTTATAAAAATGTTGAGAATGGAACAAGAAGGAGACATGGTATTTTGCACTCACATATTTAACAAGTGTTGGCAGGCCAACTGAGCTTGTTTTGATCCATTACGCAAACTACCCAATTTGCCACTTATAAGTCTCAAGAAGGTTATTTGAGTGTGCGGTAAGCATTGCCAGGCTTCTTCTAAACAGTTAATTATGAAGGTTACCACTAAAAACTGCTTTCCTTTATAGCATCTATCTGGTATCTCGCTACAAGTGTTCAACCTCTGCGGCTCTGCCCACTAAAACCAGAAAAAAGAGAAAACAGTAAGTAGTTGGTTTAATGTGGGTGTGTTTGGGATTGAGCTTGTAACACAGTATATGCTTGAATGAGCATCACAAAATCTGTATCGATTGATAACAAATCTGGTCAATGAACCGTAGTTTTGCGTCACCTTTACAAATCTATGTACAGATTTCATAATCATACCATGTTTCTTGTAGTCCAGTAGTCCCATATGTGCCATGTCTCCGGTGTAAACATAGGCCATAACTCATCCATGGTATGCAAGTCCACATGTACCAAATTATTCATATTTTTCTACATGTCATCCTTAGGCAAGTTATAGTGTTAGATTTTCAAGTTATCCTTTGTAAATTGCAATCATAATAAATAACTGATATATAGCAGTTTACTAATCATTATTTCAAGTTATAAAACATTACGATTTCCAAACCGAGGGAAAGTTGTATGGAAAACAAAATTTTATCATCACAAACACACATAACTAATGCAATCAAATCAACTTTAAACTTGTAATTGGAGGGGTGCGCCAAGCCTAGGTAGTAGTGCAACACCAAGGCGACACATGAAGAACCCCAACAGCAAGCTACTGTGATGGGTTCTTCCCCCATAAAAATAAGATTAATATCAAGTGAGCCAATGGCTCACATATCAGATATTAAACTGATAAGAACATATACTACACTTGATCTTAGCCAAAAGGCCGAGAAAGGTATGCTTAGTCCATTCACAGGCCTTTGTTTTTATAGTCAACTCCCACTTGTGTGTTTACTTTACCTAGCCGATGTGGGATACATAGGGTCTTTCAGAAAATTAATTGTTATTGCACTTTTTTCTCCACTATTTTTCACACAGTATACTTAAGATCCGGTACTTATTAACAGTTAAATAAATCGGTATCGTTTATGTTAACAAAAACAAGATGAAACATTTACTGGTGGCTTATGGATTTGGATCAGTTTCCTTAATGTTGCATCATGTAACGCTTTCAAGACAAATAAGTCTATGCAAATATTATTTTCATCAATCAAGTGTGTTTCTCCTAACTTCTGTGTGGATGAGAGACTAATTTAGGTGGAGATTAATGTTCTTCCTCTCTGTGCTTGGGGTTTCAATGCGTTTAAAAAAGGTGGCGAGTGTTTTTGGTAAGTTTATGTTTTTTGAATGTGATCAAACATCAAGCTATGAGTACGGGTAGAATTTGCATTTCTATGAAACAAAAACACTTTTTACCAGAAGAGGTACAAGTTGTAATCAATAGGGAAACATTTACTGTGCAATTGCATGAATTAGGAACTTGGAGCATTAACATTGAAGATGGTCTAGTTTCGGTTTCATCATCAGAAAGAAAGTGGATGTAACGACAAGGACAGTGGATGTAAAGACAAGGACATTTTAGCTGATGATTTTGTTGACGTGGCATCAGAAGAGAAGTGGGATGATTATTTGCAAAAGATGGATATAGGTAATGAGGGGGATATGTTTCAATCGGACGCGGAAAAAAAGAGTGAGAGTAACGAGAATGCTGAAATTCTACCACCACATATTAAGGATGATATTCAGAAAGAAGATCTTGTAAAGGTTGATGTTGAATCGGAAGCTAGTTGCCCTCCTGGTTTTGAACACCTTAAGAAACAAAGACAAGGTGAACCAAAAAATTCTTTATCATCCAAAACAAGCAAGTGTTCAACTTCTTTTGCTAAATACAGAAAGAAAGATATTAGGGGCATATCTCTAATACATGAGATGTCTCGAATGATTGAGGTAGGAGGTACTTTGGGTTATGATGTTAAAGGATGTCGACGATCGCTTCATAAAATGATTAATTGTATAGGTTTGTCCATGGTTGATAAATGACTGTTTTATCAGTTAATATTCGAGGCATAAAGAAACGGAAGAAACGTAATTGGATAAAAGTGGTATGTTTTAAAAACAATGTTCATTTTCTAGGAGTCCAAGAGACAAAGATGACGAGACTTGAATTATTCCGTCTTAAGTCTATGTGGGGTAATTATACGTTTGATTATGCTTGTAGTCTGGCTCGGGGTAGCTCAGGAGGTTTGATTTCTTTATGGGATCCAAATTTGTTTATGAAATCTAATATTTGGTGTGACAAGGCTTACATTATTGTGCAAGGTCAATGGAACAATTCGGATGGTGATTTCTTAATGGTTAACATATACGAGCCTCAAGACTCTTCGGCCAAATCATCTTTGTGGTCTAGAATTCGTGATTTCATGCATCATCATGTAGGAAATTGCATTCTTTTTGGAGATTTGAATAAAGTTCGGGAAGAGTCAGAGCGGTATGGTTCTAGTTTTTCAAGGGGGGAAGCTTAAGTTTTTAACTCGTTTATTGATGATGCAGGCTTGATTGATTTACCTATGGGTGGAAGACTCTTTACGTGGATGAATAAGGAAGGTACGAAGATGAGCAAGTTGGATCATTTTCTTGTGTCAGAAAATGTTTTGGATAATTATCCCGACATAAAGGTTACGGCTTTGGATCAATTATGGTCTGACCACAACCCGGTTCTTTTATATATCAAGAAACTTGATTATAGTCCTATCCCTTTCAAGTTTTTTCATTCGTGGCTTCAAAGACCAGATTTAAACGTTATTATTAAAGAGACATGGGCTGAGTTTTCGCATCAGAATGTTAGCACGAGGATTCAATTTCATACTAAATTAAAAGAGCTGAAAAAGAAAATTAAGGTATGGCATGCAAACGTTAAACAATTTGAACGCACTCGTCAACAAGAGATTCTTACTTTGCTGAAGTCATTGGAGGAGAAAATTGATTCAGGCCGAGCCTCAAATGGAGAACGAGAGGAACGGATTATACTTTTACAAGAATGTGATGACCTTGAAAAAATGGCGGCTATGGACATGGTTCAAAAAGCTCGTATTAGATGGGATGTAGAAGGGGACGAAAATACAAAAAAAATTCATGGAATGATTAAGCAAAGAAGACGTCGTCAAATGGTTCAAGGTCTGACGATTGATGGGGTTTGGGTGTCGAATCCTAATGAGGTTAAGACGGCTTTTTTGAACTTCTATAAGGAGAAATTTCAAGCTCAAGATTCTTCAGTAAGTTTTTCTCCTATGACTTCCACCTCAGTTCTTGATGATTCTGATCGTTTTTTTCCTTGAAGATACGGTGAACACTAATGAGATCCGGGCAGCAGTTTGGGCGTGTGGCAGCAATAAGGCACTGGGCCCGGATGGTTTCTCTTTTCATTTTTTGAAAAAATATTGGGAGTTGATCAGTTATGATGTGACAGAGTTCGTGACCAACTTTTTTGATTCATGCTCAATGCCTTCGGGAGCAAATTCTGCTTTCATTACCCTTATCCCGAAGGTTGCTAATCCATTATATATTAAAGATTATCGTCCTATTTCTTTAATTGGGGTTCAATATAAAATCATTGCTAAACTTTTAGCAAATCGTTTATCAAAAGTTGTTCATAAAATCGTTAATCATGAACAGTCGGCCTTTATATCGGGTCGTCATATTCTTGATGGTCTACTTATGTTGAGTGAAGTTATTGAGTGGTATAAGAAACAGAATGAGAAGCTCATGATATTTAAAGTCAACTTTGAGAAAGCCTATGATTCGGTAAGTTGGAAAAATCTAGATTTCATTTTACAAACTCTCGGCTTTGGTATAAAGTGGCGGAGGTGGATTTAGGTGTGTTTACATTCGGCCAGGACGTCCATTCTTGTAAATGGAAGTCCTTCTTCTGAATTTTCTATTAAACGCGAGCTGAGGCAAGGAGACCCGCTTTCTCCGTTCTTATTTATCCTTGTTATGGAAGGTCTCCATCTTGCATTAAAAGATGCTGTCCAATCAAACTTAATTCATGGAGCAAAGGTGGGTGCATCTAATTTTCGTATATCTCATTTATTTTATGCAGATGATGTGGTTATTGTCTCGGACTGGAGCCCTCGAGACATGGACAATATCATTCGAGTTTTGCAGGTTTTTTATTTAGCTTTGGGTCTTAAAATCAATATCTATAAATCCAATGTGTATGGCATTGGAGTGTCTACAGAAGAGGTGAGTGATATGGCTCGAGTCACAGGTTGTGCAGCGGGTATTATTCCATTTATATATCTCGGGTTACCCATCGGTTCAAACATGAAACGTACAACAAATTGGAACAAATTAGTAGATCTTTTCCGGTCCAAGTTATCGTCGTGGAAAGCTTCTCTTTTATCTATCGGAGGTAGGCTAACGTTAATAAAATCGGTTTTGGGAAGTGTTGGCATCTATTACATGTCCATTTTCAAAGTGCCGGAAACGATTCTCAAATCTCTAGAACGGCTTCGGGCAACATTTTTTTGGGGCGGGAATGAAGAAAGAAAGAAATTAGCTTGGATTAAATGGGTTAATGTATTGGCTTCATTTGATAAAGGTGGTTTGGCAGTTGGAAGTTTGAAAGCTGTTAACCTTGCTCTTCTCCAAAAATGGCGTTGGCGGTTGGTCCACAATCCGGATGCTTTGTGGGTTCAACTCATAAAAGCGGTTCATGGTCCAGATGCGGGATTTGATCAGAACGGGTGTCAATCTCAAGGTTTGTGGGCAAAGATTGTCGGGTCCATTAATCAGCTCCATTCTAGCGGTATTATTCCTATGGGGACGTTAAAATTAAAAGTGGGTTATGGATCTCGGGTTCGGTTTTGGAAAGATACGTGGCTAGGGGACGGCCCTTTAAAATTGCGGTATAACAGGTTGTTTCGGCTAGATCGTAACGAAGATTGTTATATTAGTGATCGGATTTTAAATGGAGAGTGGTCTTGGAACTGGAGTAGAGAGGTTTTGGGGGGTCGTAATACTGAAGCGTTGAATTTGTTGTTGGCTGAGATCGGTAATGTTGAGGTTGGATCAGGTGAAGATTCATGGCAATGGGGTTTACATAGTGATGGTTCTTTTTCTGTGGGGGTGACTAGGAAACACATTGATGATATAATTTTGCCGTCGATGATTACAAGTACAGGATGGAACAAGGTAAACATTTTCATTTGGCGTTTACTGTTGGATAGACTCCCCCGTCGTTTAAACCTTTCATATCGCGGGTTGGAAATTCCTTCGATTTTATGTCCGGTTTGTAATGTGAGTATGGAATCTACCGATCATATTTTCTTTTCTTGTGATACGGCTGCAAATGTATGGCATAAAATTCGCAACTGGAGTGATGTTTCTTTGCTGCACTTGTACTCAAATTCGGATTGGATCGAGTGGCTCGAAATCTGGAACGCTTCAAACGCAAGAAGAGATCGGATGTATGTGATTATTGCTGCTACTCTTTGGTGGCTTTGGCGTTATCGAAATAATGTTACATTTTGCTCTCAATCCATGAGGCAGTGTGACATCTTCGATAATATTCATTTAGTTTCGTTTTCTTGGTTAAAATCTAGAGGCGTTAAAACTTGTAATTGGTCTGATTGACTTAAACTTCCTTTGTAATTGTTTCTAGCTTCTTGCTAGAGTTTTGGTTTTTTATATATTCATCGCCGTTCAAAAAAAAATGTTACTAACTTCTTATTTTTTTTAGTTATCAAAGCCAAACTTTCTGTTGCGATTACTTGTATTTAAATTTTTAAAATTTGACTTTTGTATGTATTTTGTGATAATTTTACTATTATATTTTCAAATAACATAAATGACATTAAAAGGTGAAATGATCATTATCTATGAATAAAATACAAACAAAGTCTTTAATAATTTAGGTATATATATGGCAATAACAAAATGTGGCTAGACAACACTCGAAAAAGAAAAAGTAATATGTTAAATTTTTAGGTAATTGTGCCTAGTGTCTCTTAGTTTATGGATGAGAAATTAATAGATGTGTGTTAGGATCGAACTCAAGATCACGGGATTGCACTCACTACGAGTTAACAA
>BQNB010208393.1:0-10411 GCA_026074375.1 Tanacetum coccineum
CAACTAGATTATGTTGTGTTCGAACAAACTCAATAGAAATCACACCATTTCTGATTAATTCCCTTACCATACTATGTCTAACACCTAAGTGTCTAGACTTCCCATTGTATATCTGACTATATGCCCTAGCCATTGTGGGAGCACTATCACATCGGATAGATATTGGTGCTATTGGTTTCGGCCAAATTAGAATCTCATATATCAAGTTTCTTAGCCATTCTGCTTCCTTACCGGCAGCAGCCAATGCTACAAACTCATATTCCATAGTCGAACAAGTGATCTATGAAATGGAACCTCCCCCAAGAAAAAACACCCATCCACTTGTAGAAGATGAATCTTCAACATGATTTATCCAACTAGCATCTGCATAGCCTTTTAACACTAAGGATATCCAACATATGATAAACCATAATCCTTAGTACCTCTCAAGTACTTAAACACTCTTGTTATTGCTTTCCAATGCTGTCTACTAGGATTACTAGTAAACCTACTCAATCTACCAACAGCATAAGCAATATCAGGTCTAGTACTTGTCAGAGCATACATCAAGCAGCCAATAGCTCTTGAGTATTCGAGCTGATCTACAGGTTTACTTGTATTAGGCTAAAGCTTTTCTACCGGATCCATGGGAGTACTCACCGGAGAACAATCTTCACGATTAAACTTCTTGAGTATTTTCTTAATATAGTGAGATTGTGTAATGACAATCCCCTTAGCCTCACGTTTAATCTTTATACCAAGAATAACGTCTGCTTCTCCCATATCTTTCATTGAGAATTTTGATGACAAAAACTTCTTAGTTTTATCAACTTGATTTTGGTCAGTTTCGAAAATCAACATGTCATCAACATATAAGCAAATTATGACACCTTTACCGGAGCTATCAAATTTGATATATACACACTTGTCGGATTGTTTAAGTGAAAACCACTTGACAACACAACCTCGTCAAACTTTTGATGTCACTGTTTAGGTGCTTGTTTCAGCCCATACAATAACTTAACCAGCTTACACACCTTATGCTCATTACCTGACATAACAAATCTTTTTGGTTGCTTCATATACACCTCTTCATCCAAATTACCATTCAAGAATGTTGTTTTGACATCCATTTGATGGATCACTAGATTGTGAATAGCAGCCAAAGCTAATAACAATCTAATAGTAGTGATACGAGCAACTGGTGCATAGGTATCGAAGTAATCGATTCCTTCCTTTTGTCTAAAATCTTGGATTACCAATCGAGCTTTAAACTTGTCAATTGTACCATCGACTTTCATCTTCCTTTTGAAGATCCATTTGCAATCTAAAGGTTTGCAACCAGGGGGTAAATCAGATAAGACCCAAGTATTATTTTCCATAATAGAGCCAATCTCATCATCAATAGCTTCTTTACAGAAAGCATCATCACGAGATTACATAGCTTCATTATAGGTTATAGGATCCTCCTCTATGCTAAAGCAGTAAGAGTATTGTGATCCAACTTGATCTCTTGATCCCTCAACTAAATATAGCTGAAAATCAGAACCATATGACTTAGCTTTCCGAACTCTTTTACCTCTTGATTCTATAATTGAGTTAATAGAAACAGAGTCATTAGGTTCAATAACATAGAACCTATATGCCTTGGAATGCTCAGCATATCCAACAAAGATGCAATCAATACCCTTTTCACCCAAAGTTTTCCGTTTCAGATCAGGTAGCCTAACAACGGCTCTATAACCCCAAACTCGCAAAAATGACAAGTTGGGTCGTTTCTTATACCAAAGTTCATATGGGGTAGTCTTGTTCCTTTTATTAGGAACCCTATTCAATAAATAGCAAGTCGTTAACCTGGCTTCTCCTCAGAACCCTTCACTCAAACCCGAGTAAGATAACATGGAATTAACCATTTTCTTAAGAGCTCTATTTTTCTTTTCAGCCACACCATTTTGCTGTGGTGTGTAAGAAGCTGTAGTTTCATGAATGATTCCTACAGATTGGAAAAATACAGGATCATAATATTCACCACCTCTATCCGTGCGTAAGGTTTTAATTAAGTCATTTAGTTGCAATTCAACTTTAGTTTTATAAATTCTAAATTTATCAAGGGCTTCATCCTTAGCATGTAGCAAGTAAACATAGCAAAGCCTAGAGTAGAGGTGGCTATTTTAGACCCAATGGTTAAATTTGGGTCTAGATGGTTAATTTTTTTTAGTGAGGAGGTTTAATTGGGTTTTGTTAAAAACTATAGTTGGGTCTAGATGGGTTTCATTTATCTCATCAAAAAATTAGATGGGTTTTGATATGTGCTAAAACACACATCATTTGTACCCCAGAAAATGCTAATAAACGGACTAAAACACTAAAATATGGATAAATATGTTGCAAATATGTTTGTATTGTATTTTTATGTCTTACATGTACAAAGGATTGAAAACAAAGCAAAAACGGTAATTTTTAGGTGACTTTCGACGACGTTTTCACGTTTATCGAGGTCGAAACGAAGTCATTAATATTCCTCGATCACACCGTTGGAAAGAGCATGAAATTACGAGTCTAACGGTACCGGCCTTTCATATTTGAACCTTTTTATTTTGAACAATTTTCGTACATGTTTGAACCTTTAATACTAGTATAATTGAACCTGGCCAATAAAGGGTTATATATTAATTTCCGTATAATATTATTGAAACCATGCCTAGCACAGTTGGTAAAGTGTGTGGCTTAGGGTTTCATCCGAGAGGTCGTGGGTTCGATTCATGCAGGAGGGTTATAATCCCCTCCACGCCACGTCAGCTGCCACGCTGGCTGACACGTGGCACCACGTGGCATGCCACTGGCGGTCAACTACAGTTGACCGGTGGTCCGGCGGTGGTCCGCCGCCGTTGACCGTCGTTGGCCACCGTTGACTGCCGCCGTTGACCGGTGGTGGCTCCGGTGACGATGGGGGAACAGTATCGTGCCACGTGGCACCACTCAGGTGGTGACACGTGGCCTACTAATCATTGTATGCGGGTGTGGCAGGTACGAGGTATTGTACACGTCAATACCAGGCGGCGGCTGGCCAATCAGAGCATGACACGTGTCCAAAACGGGTGATTCGAGGGTGCCAAACGTGTGTCAGTCCGAGGTTGTCATGTGGAGATCCAAGGCAATAATGAGGCGGTTGGTGGAGAGCAAAAAGACTATAATACCTATGCGCAAGTGACTACCAAGTTGGACCAAAGACAAATCATCTTTACCATGTTTCAAAGTATGTTTAAAATCCTTCCAGGAAGGAGGCAACTTATCAATTATACTTGAAACAGAAATGGACTCATCCATTTTTAATCCATGTTGTGTATATTGTCCAAGGATCCTAAGGAGTTCATTATACTATTCCATGACCAGTCTAGAATCGACCATTTTGTAATTATTAAAATTACTTACAAGGAATTTCTTACTTGAAGAATCCTCTGCCATGTACTTGGATTCAAGTGAATCCCACAACTCCTTAGCCGATTCAACATTCGTATATACATCAAAAAGAGAATCAGACATACCATTCAATATATGACCCCTGCATATGTAGTCATCATTCTCCCACTTTGCCCTTCTCCTTATCGCTTCCACTGTTGCATCTTCCAACAATTCCGGCATCGTGTGTCAACACATAGACCACTTTCAACGTAGTCAACAAGAAATGCATCTTTTTCTGCCATCGCCTAAAGTCATGCCCCTCAAACTTATCTAGTTTCCCAAAATTCGTAGTCATCTCCTTCACCGTATTTCCAGCCATGATCACAACAAATACTTTATACGTTTGTTATAAATTGGGGTGTGTGAGTGTGATGATCCTGGATAACTCGCTTATATCGTGTAAATGTCCACTTTCCGTATAAAGTATTTCGACCCTTATCAATGCCTGGGTTTCACGAAATCGTCATCGGGTAATATTAGGAGTATAACAATTATTATGTTTCTAGGCACAAGAATCATAAATCAAGACGATGAAGAATTGTATATATTTTTTCGTTATTCAAATCAGACTAAGAATCTGTTTAATAAAACAAATTCTAGACTACAGTTAAGCAGTTAAAGTTGGTAAACCAACTTTCTAACTGTTTCAAACAGTTATACTACTAGCAGTATTAACTATCTATGCTAACAGTACTAACTACTTAGTACTGCTAGTTGAAAACAACCAGTACTAAGTATTAGTGCTAACAGTACAAACTACTTAGTACTGCTAGATATAACAACCAGTACTTATGCAGCAGTACTAACAACTTAGTAACTGCTAGTGGAAAAACCAACCGACTTAGTACGCCCTTATATAACTTTAACTTAGTACTGAGCTATATTGATCTCTGAATTTTGTCTAGGTTCGAATACCATATTAACTCAACGAGTGTGTACTCCACACTTCCCTAACTCGTATCCAAGTTAAGTATGAAATCTCATTAGTCTCTAGTAAATCATCATTACCTAAATGGCCGTTAATGACACTAAAATCACCAACAAATCGTTTGTTATAATTTGGGGTGTGTGAGTGTGATGATTCTGGATAACTCGCTTATATCGTGTAAATGTCCACTTTCCGTATAAAGTATTTCGACCCTTATCAATGCTGGGTTTTCACGAAATCTCTATCGGGATAATATAAGGAGTATAACAATTTATGTTCTAGGCACAAGAATCATAAATCAAGAACAATGAAGGAATTGTATATGTTTTTCGTTATCTCAAATGAGACTAATGAATCTGTTTATAAAACAAATTCTAGACTACAGTTAAGCAGTTAAAGTTGGTTAAAACCAACTTTCATAACTGTTTTCAAACAGTTATACGACTAGCAGTATTAACTATTTATGATAAGCAGTACTAACTACTTAGTACTGCTAGTTGAAAACAACCAGTACTAAGTATTAGTGCTAGCAGTACTAACTACTTAGTACTGCTAGATATAACAACCAGTACTTTGCCTAGCAGTACTAACAACTTAGTACTGCTAGTGGAAAAACAACCGACTTAGTACTGCCCTTTATAACTCCCACTTAGTACTGCTATATTGACTCTGAATTTTTTGTCTAGGACGATAACATATTAGACTCACGAGTGTGGACTCCACACTTCCCTACTCGTATCCAAGTTAAAGTAGGAAATCTCATTAGTCTCTAGTAAAATCATCATTACCTAAAGGGCCGTTAACGACCTAAAATCACCAACAAATCCCCCCATATTTATGAAATTCCTTGATTTAACTAAAACACAAAAAGAAGATAATGCAATAATGCTAAAACAAACATAATAAAACACAACAAATGCTAATGTAAATGTCTTTTAGCATTGAATTTTTCAATCTAAGTATAATACCGCATGTCCAATATCGAAAATCGAGGTGTCGGAACGATTGAACCCGACAAGCCCTTTGAATACCTGATAGATACTATACACATTCGCTTCTACAACACTCCAAAAGGTCATTTAACTTTGACACTTTACAAGCCATGGTCCTAATCCATTAGATAGAACATATAAAAAGCTAAGTCCCAAGCTCTTGAAGCGGCGAAAACTTCATGTTCAATCCGGAATTACCCTTAGATCCTTCACCTGCAATGCAATTTTTCAAAAGAACTATTAAGAACGTGAAACTTTCAACTAACCATCACTTGCAGGTCTGAACACATACCTCGGGAAGATGAAACATGTGATCCAATCACTAACTATGATCCTTCACATTGAAATTCAGCTTCTAACGGTTTGTATAAAGGAATTGGGTATCTCATAGGTAGTAAGATTAATTTGGACTTTAATCCCAGTCCCTTTTTAACATGACTTATTTACCAAGTCCCAAGCTAGAACCCATTCGTCAAGTGATCAGCTAAATTTATGTTGTGTTCCGAACAAAACTCAATAGAAAATCAGACAACCATTCCTGATAAATTCCCTTACCAAACTATGTTATACACACCTAAGTGTCAAGACTACCCATTGTATATCTGACTATATGCCCTAGCCATCGTGAGAGCACTATCACATCGGATAAATATTGGTGCTATTGGTTTTGGCCAAATTGGAATCTCATGAATCACGTTTTTCTAGTCCCACTCTGCTTCCTTACCGGCAGCAGCCAATGCTACAAACTCAGATTCCATATTTGAACTAGTGATGCATGTTTGCTTCTTAGAAGCCCATGAAATGGCACCTCCCCCAAGCAAGAACACCCATCCACTTGTAGAAGATGAATCTTCAACATGATTTATCCAGCTAGCATCCGATAGCCTACTAAACACTGAAGGAATCCAACATATGATAAACCAATAATCCCTTAGTAACCTCTCAAGTACTTAAACACCCTCGTTATTGCTTTCCAATGCTGTCTACTTGGGTTACTAGTAAACCTACTCAATCTACCAACAGCATAAGCAATATCAGGTCTAGTACTTGTCATAGCATACATCAAACAGCCGATAGCTTTTGAGTATTCAAGCTGATCTACAGGTTTCCCTGTATTAGGCTTAAGCTTTTCTACCGGATCCATGGAGTACTTCACGGAGAACATCTTCACGATTAACTACTTCTTGAGTTTTCCTCAATGTAGTGAGATTGTGTAAATGACAATCCCCATATTCTCAAACGTTTAATCTTTATACCAAGAAAAACAGTCCGCATACGCCAAAATCCTTATCATTGAGAATCATGAAGACAAAACACATCTTATTTTTAAAAACTTGATTTTGGTCAGTTCCAAAATCAACAATTCACCACTATAGACAAATAATGACTCCAATACCCGAATATCAACATTTGCTATATACCACACTTGTCAGATTGATTTAAATGAAAACCACTTGACCAACACAACCTCAATCAAACTTTTGATGCCACAGCTTAGGTGCTGATGTTTTTAAGCCCATACAATGACATATAACTAGCTTACACACCTTATGCTCATACCAGCATAACAAATCCTTCCGGTTGCTTCATATACACTTCTTCATCCAAATCACCATTCAAGAATGCTGTTTTAACATCCATTTGATGGATCACTAGATTGTGAATAGCAGCCAAAGCTAATAACCCTCTAATGGTAGAGATACGACAACTGTGCCAATAGGTATCGAAGTAATCACTCCCTTCTCTTTGTCTAAATCCTTGGATTACCAATCGAGCTTTCATGAACTATGTCTTGTTTCCCATCGACTTACATCTTCCTTTTGAAGATCATTTGCAACCTAAAGATTGCAACCAAGGGGTAAATCAGATAGAACCCAATATTAAATTCCATAATAGAACCATCCCATCATCAATTGCTTCTTATCCATAAGCAGCATCACGAGATTGCCATAGCTTCATTATAGGTACTAGGATCTTCCTCAATACTATAGCAATAAGATAATTGTGGATCCAACTTGATCACTCGATCCCTCAACTAAATAATAGGCTGAAAATCCAGAACCAATGATTCTTTCTTAGCTCTTTTACCTCTTCGAGGCTCGAGAATCCATTTGGTACATCGATGACAATCCCATTTGAGATTCTTGCACATTTGGTATAATGTCTTTTGGTCTAGGTATTGAAGAGAAACGGTTCTCATCAAATATTGCATCTCTTGATTCTATAATTGAGTTTATAGAAACAGAGTCATTAGGTTCAATAACATAAAACCTATATGCCTTAGAATGCTCAGCATATCCGACGAAGATGCAATCAATACCCTTTTCACCCAAAGTTTTCCTTTTCGGTTCCGGAAGCCTTACTACGGCCCTACAACCCCAAACTCGCAAATATGACAAGTTGGGTCGTTTCTTATACCAAAGTTCATACGGGGTAGTCTTGTTCCTTTTATTAGGAACCCTATTTAACAAATAGCAAGCCGTTAACATGGCTTCTCCCCAGAACCCCTCACTCAGACCGAGTAAGATAACATGGAATTAACCATTTCCTTAAGAGCTCTATTTTTTCCTTTCAGCCACAGACCATTTTGCTGTGGTTGTAAGGAGCGTAGTTTCATGAATAATGCCTACAGATTGGAAAAACAACAGGATCATAATATTCAACCAACTCTATCTGTGCGTAAGGTTTTAACTAAGTCCTTTTTGTTGCAATTCAACTCTGTTTATAAATTCTAAAATGTATCAAGGGCTTCATCCTTACATGTAGCATATAAACCATAGCAAACCTAGAGGCATCAATCTATAAAGTTTATGACATACTTTTTATTGCCCAAAGATGGTGTAGCATGAAAATCACAAAATCACTATGTATCAATTCAAGTATTAACAGAATTTCCTTGTTATACTTTTAAATGGTTGCCTAGTGATTTTCGTTAACAAACAAGAAGTAATTTTTCCCGATTTTTCAACAATACAGAATTAATTCATCTTTAGACATTTCAAGCATATCTTTTATAGTGCACATGTCCTATAACGAGCATGCCCATAAAAGTGGAATTAACAACAGTAGAGGAAGACAAAAAAACAAATCGAATCATTCGGAACTTTATTCAAGTTCAACATAAACATACCATTGTTATAATAACCAAATCCTACAAATACACCACACTTCGATAAGATATACTTATCGGATTCATAAACTTGTTTGTATCCACACTTATTCAACACAGGACCAGACACTAAGTTCTTACGAAGTTTAGGTACATACAACACATTAAACAAAGTAACAATTTTTCCAGAACTAAAATTCTAATGCTACGCTTCCTTTTCCATGTATAGGAGCAAAGTGTTCATCACCCATGTAAAGTACAGATCCGTCTTCCACTGGTTTGAATGTCTTAAACCAACAACGATCTTTACAAACATGAGTTGTAGCACCGGAATTAATAAACCACATAATTGCATCAACCTGCACATAAAATGCTTCAGAAATTAGTAAAACGGAATATTTAACAAAACTGTTCCAAACAGGCACTAAATTCAGACCTTGGTCTTGGGAATGGTCCTTAGACCCCTTTCCCGAACCACCAGCATTTGTGTTGTTCTTTTTACCACTATGGCAATCCCTTTTGAAGTGACCAATCTTTCCACATTTCCAACTTTCCAACTTTGGTTTCTTGTTGGAACTAAAACCACTGTTGTTCTCATTTTATTGCTTTTTACCTTTGTTTTGTTTGTTGTGTTTGTTCTTACCTTCTTCTGTCATATTAACAGAGGGTCCACCAACTTCCTTACCCTTGCCCTTGTCACTGTCATGCGCCCTTAGAGATTCCTCTATGCGCAAGTGATTATCAAGTTGGACTAAAGACAAATCGTCTTTACCATGTTTCAAAGTATGTTTAAAATCCTTCTAAGAATGAGGCAACTTATCAATTATACTTGAAACATAAATGGATTCATTTATTTTCAAGCCATGTTGTGTATATTATCCAAGGATCCTAAGGAGTTTATTGTAATGTTCCATGACCGGTCTAGAATCGACCATTTTGTAATTATTAAAATTACTCACAAGGAATTTCTTACTTGAAGAATCCTCTTCCATGTACTTGGATTCAAGTAAATCCAACAACTCCTTAGCCGATTTAACATTCGTATAAACATTAAAAAGAGAATCTGACATACCATTCAAGATGTGACCCCTGCATATGTAGTCATCATTCTCCCACTTTTCCCTTATCCGCCTTATCCTTATTGCTTCACTATTGCATCTTCCACCAATTCCGCATCCTGTGTTGTCACAGACTTAAAACCACCTCAAATCGTCAATAGATAGCATCTTTCTTTTGCCATCCCTAAAATCAAGCCCCTCAAACTTGTCCAATTCACAACTCACAACAAATACTTTATACGTTTGTTAGAGATTTGAAGTGTGGGTAGATCAGCTTGAATTTGTTAGAGATTTAGGGTGTGTGTGATTATCCTGGATAACTCTTTATATCGTGTAATGATTCTACTTTCCGTATAAAGTATTTCGACCCTATCAAGATGTCTGGGTTGTACAAAATCTCTATCAGGATAATACAAAGAGTATACAATTTATGTTCTAGGCACAAGAAGCACAAATCAAGAACAATGAAGGAATTGTAAGGAAAATTCGTGTGTTTTCTATGTATTAAGACCAAGTAATTGTTAGAGATTTGGGGTGCGTGTGATTATCCTGGATAACTCTTTATATCATTCAATGATTCTACTTTCCGTATAAAGTATTTCGACCCTATCAAAATGCCTGGGTTGCACGAAATCTCTATCGGGATAATACAAAGAGTATACAATTTACGTTCTAGGCACAAGAAGCATAAATCAAGAAAAATGAAGGAAATTGTATGGAAAATTCGGGTGTTTTTCTGTGTATTTTTGTTATATCTAGACCAAGTATGTTCCTGAGTAAATATATCAGGAAATTAAGACAGTTACCAACAGTTAAAGTGGGTTAAAACCGATTTTAACCAACCTTCTGACATACTTGTTACGGCGTAACAAAACCTTGTTAC
>BQNB010208395.1:0-10411 GCA_026074375.1 Tanacetum coccineum
TTTCGACTCTAATCTTACATGAATGGGACAATGTTATGTTTTAAACGTCTCTTTTGAGTCATTCTTTATATTCTTATGTTTATGTGCTATGACTTAACACCCAAACTGTTGGTTCCGCTACGAGATAAATTTAGGGGTGTTAAAACTGCTCATGGTGTTACAACTGCTAGCACTTAAGCTACTGCTATTAACTCAAAAAGAATTAATAAATTGAGTGATGGTGTTATTTGTGCTTTCTTTGCAAGTTAACCAAACAGTCCACAACTTGACAATGAGGACTTGCAACAAATTAATCCTGATGATTTAGAAGAGATGGACTTGAGGTGGCAAATGGCTATGCTAACAATGAGGGCAAGGAGATTCTTGAAGAACACTGGAAGAAAGCTTATTGTGAATAGTAATGAGACCATTGGGTTTGATAAGTCCAAGGTGAAGTGTTACAACTGCCACAAAAGGGGACACTTTGCAAGGGAGTGTAGGGCTCCAAGGAACCAAGAAAACATAAATAGGGATAACACAAGAAGGGTTGTGCCAGTGGAGTCAACTACTTCTAATGCTTTGATCTCATGTGATGGTCTTGGTGATTATGATTGGAGTGATCAAGCAGAAGAAGGTCCAACTAACTTTACACTCATGGCTTACTCTTCTACAAGTTCTAACTCTAAGGTATCTACTGATTCAAACTGTTCATCATCTTGTTTGGAAAATGTTAAAATTCTTAAAGAACAAAATGAACAACTGTTAAAAGACTTAAGGACATCTAAGATAAATGTTATTACTTATAAAACAGGTTTAGAGTCTGTAGAAGCAAGACTTCTAGTTTATAAGAAAAATGAGTCTGTTTATGAAGAAGATATCAAGCTCTTAAAACGTGAGATTTATTTAAAAGAAGTAGCCATTACAGAGCTTAGGAGGAAGTTGGAACTGGCTCAAAAACAAAAAGATGAAATTCAGCTAACAGTAGAAAATTTTGAGAATTCATCTAAAAACTTAAGCAAACTACTAGACTGTCAGATAGTTGATAAGTGCAAAACAGGTTTAGGGTATAATGTTGTTCCACCTCCCTATACAGGAAACTTTATGCCTCCAAAACCTGATTTGTCATTCTCTGGTCTAGAAGAGTTTGTAAATGAGCCTATAGTTAGTGAGCCTACAGTTAAGAAGCCTGTAGTTGAGACTAGTGAAGCTAAGGCTAGTGCAAACAAGCCTAAGGTAGTTAAGAAGAATAATTGTGCTCTAATTATTGAGGATTGGGTGTCTGATAGTGAGGAAGAAGATGTGCCTCAGGCTAAGAAAGAGAAGAAAACAGTTAAGTCTAGTTTTGCTAAAATAGAGTTTGTTAAATCTAAAGAGCAAGTAAAATCTCCTAGGAAAACTGTTAATCATGTTAATCAAAATAGACAAAACACTCATACTCCTAGAGGCAATCAAAGAAACTGGAATAATATGATGTCTTAGAGACTAGGAAGTAATTTTGAGATGTTTAACAAGGCTTGTTATGTATGTGGAAGTTTTGATCACCTGTAGTATAATTGTGATAACCATCAGAGACAGTTTAATAATAAAAAGATAGTAAAACCTGTATGGAACTATACTCAAATGGTGAATCACCAGAATTTTTCTAGAATGACTCACCTCAGTTCTAAAAGGAACATGGTTCCAAAAGCAGTATTAATGAGGTTTGCCTAGTATCACTTACTACTACGACCAGTTAATACTACTCAACCCAGAACAACAGTGAATAGTGCAAGACCAATGACAAATGTTTTTAATAAAGCACATTCATCTGTTATAATGCCCATTAACAACAAAACAACAACTAAAAACAGTAATTTTAATAAGAGGGTTAATACTATCAGTGGTAAGAATGTTAATACTGCTAGGCCAAAAGTAGTAGTTAATGCTGCTAGGCAAAAAGTAGTACTTAATACTGTTAAGGGAAACCAGGTTAATGCTGTTAATGCCTCAACTTGTTGGGTTTGGAAACCAAAGACTAAAGTATTAGACCATGTTTCTAAACATAACAATGCATCAACCATTCTAAAAAGGTTTAATTATATTGATGCACAAGGCAGATCCAAGTCAGTGATAGCTTGGGTCCCTAAAAGAAACTGATTTTCTTACCTTATGTGCAGGGCAATCCACAAATAGATTTACAGGATCAAGGAGTAATTGACAGTGGATGCTCAAGGCACATAACAAGGAACATGCCTTATCTTACTGACTTTGAAGAAATTGATAGAGGATTTGTTGCCTTTGGAGGTAACCCCAAAGGAGGGAAAATCACAAGAAGAGGTACAATTAAAACTGGTAATTTAGATTTTGAGAATGTGTATTTTGTAAGAGAATTACAATTTAACCTCTTTAGTGTCTCACAAATGTGTGCCAAAAAGAACAGTGTTATTTTTAATGACACTGAATGTATTGTTTTATCTCCAAACTTTATGTTAACTGATGAAAGTCATGTTTCACTTAAAGTTCCTAGAAAGAACAATATGTATAGTGTTGATTTAAAGAATATTGTTCCTAAAGGAGGTCTAACTTGTCTCTTTGCAAAATCCACATCTAATGAATCTAAACTTTGGCATAGAAGGCTTGGACACAAAAATCTCAAAACTATGAACAAACTGGTTAAGGAAAATCTTGTAAGAGGTTTACCTTCAAAACTTTTTGAAGTTAATCAAACCTGTGTTGCTTTTTAAAAGGGAAAGCAACATAGAGCTTCTTGTAAGTCCAAAATAGTAAGTTAAATTAGCCAACCTTTACATATGTTACACATGGATTTGTTTGGTCCAACATTTGTAAAAAGATTAATGAAAAAGATGTATTGCCTAGTTGTCACAGATGATTACAGTAGGTTTAGTTGGGTTTTCTTTCTAGCTACTAAGGATGAGACTAGTGGCATTCTTAAGCCCTTTATAACTAAGGTAGAAAATTTAATAGATCAAAGGGTTAAGGTAATTAGGTGTGACAATGGAATTGAGTTCAAGAATAAGGAAATGAATTAGTTTTGTCAGAGAAAAGGTATTAAGAGAGAATTTAGTATAGCTAGAACTCCTTAACAAAATGGAGTAGATAAGAGGAAAAATAGAACACTAATTGAGGCTACTAGGACAATGCTAGCTGATTCTAAGCTACCTACTACTTTTTGGGCTGAAGTAGTCAATACTGCTTGCTATGTGCAAAATAAAGTATTAGTAACTAAGCCTCATAATAAGACCCCTTATGAACTTTTTCTTAGTAGAAAAACAGCTTTAGGCTTTATGCGACCATTTGGGTGTCCTGTTATAATTCTTAATACCATAGATCACTTAGGAAAGTTTCACGGTAAGGCTGATGAAGGATTCTTTGTTGGGTAATCAATTAATAGTAAAGCAATTAGAGTATTCAATAGTAGAACAAGGATAATTGAAGAGAACCTGCATGTCCAATTTAGTGAGAATACACCTAGTATTGCAGGAAGTGGACCAAATTGGCTTTTTGATATTAATGCACTAAAAAAGTCAATGAATTATAAGCCAGTTGTTGCAGGAAATCAGTCTAAAGATAATGCAGGTACAAAAGCATGTGATGGTGCAGGTAAAGCTAGAATGGAGACAGTACCTGGCAAAGATTACATTCTGCTACCATTGTGGCCTGCTGATCTACGATTCTCTCAAAATTCAAAGAGTTATCCTGATGCTGAATTCAAACCTTCAGGAGATAATGAAAAGAAGGTTACAGAAGAACCAGGAAAAGAAGGCGGTGATTCAAATAATGATCAAGATTAAGAGGATGATAATGTTAACAACACTAACAATGTTAATACTACTAGTGATAGAAACAACACTAACAATGTTAATGTTGTTAGTTCAACTATTAATGCTGCTAGCATAGAAGTTAATGTTGTTGGTGAAAAAACAAGCATTGAACAGTTCTGTCATAATAGTATAATAAGCCTAGCTGAAAAACTAGCTTATTCTTACTAATAAGCTTTAGGTTTTAGATTTAAAATAGCTTATTTTAGGACAGTATAAGGGAAAAGTAGATAATAGGTTTTAGTAGTTTTAGCTTTAAAATAGATTTTGAGTAAAATTTAGTTAGGGCAGATTTAGTAAAGGAGTGTTTGGTTTAAGCTATTTTTGACTTAAAAAGTCAACACAAACTTGTTAAAGCACTTTGCATAGTTGAGTATGACAACATGTTCAAGTTTTAAAGAGATTTTAGAATTTAGTTTGTAGAGATTTAAAAGTTAGAGCTTGAGAAGTTTTTGCCAGCACCAGGGCAGGGTTAAGTTCAAAAATTGCTTTTGGCATTTAGTGATTTAACGGAATTTCCTATAGTCTAAATATGGTTAATGCCAGGTAAGATAAACATAGCTAGTGGGTTAAGAGAGTTTCACTTTAAGCTATTAAGACTGCATAGTCAAGGATTGACCAATTGCATCAGCAACAACAGTTTCTGCTGTTGTTGCTAGCCACTTTTCTATTCACTTTTAAGCATTCATAATTAGAAGTTAGAAAGTAGAATTAAGCAATTTATTAGTAGTCCATGAGTTTTACAAAATTCAACACTTAAATTTCATTTTCAAGCTCTTATGCTAGCTTAAATTTTCCTTCAAAAGTAGCATAGCAGCAGATTGGAATTCTAGCTTATTTCCTTTAAACTTTTCAATTTCTAGTTGTTATTTCAAAAAATTTTATCAGGTTTTCCCCCGCCAAAGTAGAAAGGTGAGCTTTATTTCAAATATTCAGCTACTTTGGATAGTAATAGCTAAGAGGCTTATTAGTAAAGCTTTTCTACAACTTTCAGTGTTTTAAGCTTGATCTTTCAAATGTTATCGATAGGAAATTTCTTGTTTTTTATGTTCATTTTGTAGTTATCTCTTTTCAGATAACATTAGTACAATTATTAGCTGCATGTATCGTCTTTTGTTTTACTTGTTCAATCTAGTAATAAGCTAGAATAAGCCCAAAAAACTTAAAAAAGCTTGTTTAGCAATGTTTCAGTGAACTATTTAAAATGCTTAGTGTTTTTGCTTATCTAGTGGACATAAAGTCAAAAGTGCCTTTAATCTAAAAAGTTGTTTAGAATAAGTTCGTTCTATATCTTTTGTAAGTTTTTGAGTTTTAGCTGATTCTCAATTTTTAATAAGTCAAATATATGTCATTGCGTCAGGGTTTGTTTTGTTGTTTGTCATTTGTTAAAGGTTAATCGATTTTAACTGTAGTTAAATTTTCAGAAAGTTCCACAGCTTCATTGTAGTTTCTCTATTGAATTTCTACCCTTGTCCCTTTTTTTTTTTTGTAAATATTATAAATAGTTTTAATATTCTTTGCTTATTGTTTTAAATAAATTAGGTTTGTTTTTTAAATTGGATAAAAATTAGGTTAATTAGTGGCTTATAAGAATTGGGGCTTTTTGTGCATTCAGGTTTCTGCACCTTTGTAGTTGATTAAAAAAGCATTTTTCTTATTTTTTTCCAAAAATTTTTATTTTTAGGAATTAAAATAGATTTTAGTTAATTTATTTTTCTTAAATAAATTCATAAAAAATAGAAAAAATAGCTGAAACAATTCTGATTCTTTTTGGTGAAATTTTCTTTTTAAATCTACTAGTATTTGTCAAATTTGGTTTGTGTGTGTTGGTATAGGTATATATCTCTTATAGTGCAAAACTTTCACTAACCAATGATACCGTATAGTAATCTAAATCACTTAGGGAAAGTAATTTAATACAAGGGTCGGTAAATTCCTCGAAGAAGTGTTGAATTGAGATTTAGGCGATTATTCGGATTGAGTTAAGAATGGTTAAAAAGATTTTTGGCTTTTTTGAAATTATACTACAAATTTAATGCACAATTAACCTATAGAAGCAATGATTAAATGACTAAAATCAAATTAACTAGAACGAACATTAACAATGAGAATTAAAAAAGTGAGCTAAAACTGAAATTAAAACTAAGGCACTTCTATAACAATTTAATGCTAAAAATCACAATTTAAAAATAAATTTTTAGGAAAAAGAATTAGAATTTTTTAACTATTTTTTGAATCTTTTATGAAATTTAAGAAAAACTGAATTAACAAAAATAAATATACATAAACAAAATCACTAAACCATATTTAACATTAATTTTTCCACCCAAATATAACTCCCAGAATTGAAAATGTACAATTATTCCCCCACAAGCAATCAGAATTTAACAGAAATTTTTCTATCTTATTAAGAATTATTTACAGAAAAAGAAAAATTAAAATCAAATCTATTTTATTCTCTTAAAATCAAATTTATTTTGAACACTACGGGAAACACCAATGATTTTATCCATCTCCCAAAGGTTCAGTACCCTAATGGGCACAAAAAGTCCTAATTCTTATAACTTATTAAAGCTCTCAATTTTATTCTTCTAATTTTATCAATTAAAACTAAACCCTAAATTTATTTAAACTAATTCTTAAAATATTAAATCTATTTATTATTCTAGAAAGAACAGGGTAGAAAGTGTAAGAATATAAAATAAAGGGTAGGCGGGATAACTTCTAGAAATTTACACTCTAATGTAAATGGACACCCTTTAACTATTTAAAAAGTACTAAACAGACCCCGCGATTTAGCTTATTTTTGGCTTATTAAAAAAATGAGAATCAGCTAAAACTTAAAACTAAAAAGTTACTAAGGAGCTTATTCTTAACAACTTTAATAAAGGCACTTGCTAATTTTAACAACTCAATAAGCTAGAAAATTAAGCTTTTTGATTCTGTTACAGTAACTAAGTGTTTTACTAGCTTTTTAAGTTTTTGGCTTATTCCTAGCTTATTTCTTGATGAAAATGAAAAACAAAAGAAGATAAATGCAGCTTAAGATGTGTTCTAAGTTTATCTAAAAAGAGATAAGCTACAAATGAACAAAAATAACAAGAAATTTCCTATCAAACAATGAAATATCAAGCTTAAAACTGAAATTAAGCTTTTACTAATAAGCTATCTAGCTTATTACTAATCCTTAGGAGCTGAATTTTTGGAAATAAGCTCACCTTTATACTTTGAACAGACCTAGATAAAAGCTTTTTTGAAATAACAACTAGAAATTGAAAAGTTTAAAGGAAATAAGCTAGAATTCCAATCTGCTGCTATGCTACTTTTGAAGGAAAATTTAAGCTAGCATAAGAGCTTGAAAATGAAATTTAAGTGTTGAATTTTGTAAAACTCATGGACTACTAATAATGTGCTTAATTCTACTTTCTAACTTCTAATTATGAATGCTTAAAAGTGAATAGAAAAGTGGCTAGCAACAACAGCAGAAACTGTTGTTGCTGATGCAATTGGTCAATCCTTACTTGCAGGCTTAATTGCTAAAGTGAGAACTCTCTTAACCCACTATCTATGTTTATCTAACCTGCATTAACCAAATTTAGACTATAGAATGCCTTAAAACACTAAATCCTAAAGCAATTTTGAACTTAACCCTGCCCTGGTGCTGGCAAAAACTTCTCAAGCTCTAACTTTTTAATCTCTACAAACTAAATTCTAAAATCTCTTTAAAACTTGAACATGTTGTCATACTCAACTATGCAAAGTGCTTTAACAAGTTTGTGTTGACTTTTTAAGTCAAAAATGCATTAAGCCAAACACTCCTTTACTAAATCTGCCCTAACTAAATTTTACTCAAAATCTATTTTAAAGCTAAAATTACTAAAACCTTTTATCTACTTTTCCTTATACTGTCCTAATTAAGCTATTTTAAATCTAAAACCTAAAGCTTATTAGTAAGAATAAGCTAGTTTTTCAGCTAGGCTTATTATACTATTATGACAGAACTAAGAAATGAAATCTAAATTGATTCTAGATACTGTTACTTTAAGACATTTGAAACTCTAAACTTATCTAAGCTAATTTTAAACAGAATTGAGTACAAGGAAAGCAAAGAAATAAGCTAAAAGAAATAAGCTATGTGAATGATGAAATCAAAATTGAAAAGCTAAACCTGTGAAATGTAGTCTCTGACCCTAGGTCACTCTTTCTGAGTGAGTGACCTTAAATCATAAACCTATATGGCTCCCTTAGCCTCTAAACCAATGAGCTATAAGCTCAATAAGCTGTAATTAGCTTATTACTCCATAAGCTTCCAAAGTTGATTCAAATGAACACAATTTAACACTTATGGACTAAAACAGTATTTAAAAGATTCTCATAACATTTGGACAATTTGAGAAATTAAGAAAACATAATAAGCTATAATGAGCTTATCACAAGCTTATTATTAAAAAACAGCTTAAAACATTAGAATTTAAGAACAAAACATAACTGAACTGGTTTATTGCTTTTAAAAACAAAGAGTACAAGTAAAGAAACTAACTAAGAACTTGAGCTTCTATTTATAGAAGAATGATGATGAGAGTGATGAGAGCTTCTTCATTTTCAGCCATTGGATCTCTTAAGTTTGAATCTAAGCCGTTAGATATAAATTTCCTACACTTCTATTTATAGAGGATTGAAGAAAAGAATGAAGACTTCAAGCTGTTGATGAGCTTATGACATGTTCGAGCCAATTGTGAGCTTCCACGTGGACTTTAAAGGAAATTAGACCAATGAGATGATGCCACGTAAGCGCAATGATGTGGAGGGGGATTTAATACGAGGTAACGAAATAGCTTAAGGAGCAGGAAAGGTTTAAAGCAAGATCGGTTTGTATGGGAATTTAGGCGTGAAAAGTCCCGTTGGAGACAGTTATTGGAATTATAAGAAGCCCAGCTTGATTGTTTGAAACATGTGTAAGAAATGACATACATGGCCCTCTCTGCGTTTATTCCCACTTGTAGTGTAAAAGTAGTTTTTCAACGAATTTGTCAGTTTTTTTTTCTTTTTTTTTTTCTTTCTCTGCCTTTGCATTTCTATTTCCATTTTTCCTTTTGTAAAGCACCTTTAAACTTTTTACAACTTTAGCCCTTTGACTTCAAGAATATCCAAAAGAATCCTTAAGCTTTGCAAACTTGTCATCATTGGTCCTTGGGCTTTCATTTTGGCTTTCTTTCCTTGTGTCAGACTGATCCGGCTTTTGATTGATTTGGCTTCCCGTCTTCACTCTTTTTCTTGTCTTCTCCGTTTCTTGTCGGTTTTTGACTGATTTTGTTTAAACATACTGTTGCTAGTAATGGAATTTCTGTTTCTTTAAATGGTGTATTCTATTTTAGTGCTATTTCTGTGAATGGTATTAATGAATAGCTACTATTTGTGAATTGAAATGAAACTGGAACAAGTCATAGCAGGTAACAATCTCAAATAGTTGTAGGACATTGCATGCAAAGTGAAATGATGATGCTAGCTTATTTATTTTGAATATCACTGATTGACTTTTAGATAGCATTTGCACATTTGAGTTTTTAGGAAACGAACGTCAAGTCGTATTATTTGTTGAGTAAAGTGTATATATTGGTCCATTTATATTTTATTTGTTGTAGCATGAATGGGTTCACAGAGTAATATAGTCGTGCGATTTTGTTTCGTGTAGTGCAAAAATCAAATATGATTTTTATCGTTACGCGATCTCTAAAGTACCCCTTTTTGTTCCATAATAAAATGACGATTTATGCGCGTTATTATAACTCGTGACTAGCACAAAATATTATATGTCGCTTGAAGGATAACTTTTATTGGGAAAATAACGATACTATTAGAATAGCTTGCGATACATACTTTACATAACGGAACAAAAGTTCTACATTTTTCCGAGGTGTCACATCCGCCCCATGTTATGCGATTTAGTCTCGAAATCAAGACGTCGCGCCGAAATCAAGAAGTCGTGGTAGATCGTGGGTTTGTGAATAGGTGAGGGTGTTTCTCCCTGAACTGGTCTTCGCATTCCCAAGTGTACTCTGGACCTCTTTGTGCGTTCCAACGGACTTTAACGATGGGTATACGGCTCCGCTTGAGTTGCTTGACCTCGCGGTCCATAATCTCTACGGGTTCTTCAACGAAATTAAGTTTGTCGTCGAGTTGGATTTCCTCCAGAGGAATAACGAGTGTGTCATCGGACAAACATTTCTTGAGGTTACAAATGTGAAACACATTGTGTACTCGACTAAGTTCTTGAGGTAATTCCAAACGGTAAGCTACTGGACCAATCCTTTCTATGATTCTAAAGGGTCCAATATAACGAGGGTTCAACTTTCCACGTTTTCCGAATTGCATCACACCCTTCCAGGGCGCGACCTTGAGCATAACCTTATCTCCAACTTCAAACTCAAGGGGCCTACGCTTCTTGTCAGCATAGCTCTTTTGTCGATCACGAGCTTGCATGCGATCCTTAATCTTGAAAATCTTCTCTGTAGTCTCGTGATTGATCTCCGGTCTGGTAAGTTGTGATTCTCAGACTTCAGCCTAACAAACAAGAGAACGATACTTCCTACCGTAAAGTGCTTCGAACGGTGCAG
>BQNB010208396.1:0-10411 GCA_026074375.1 Tanacetum coccineum
TAGTGGAGCATTGGGAGCATTCGAGTCGCGCGGATATATATATTTTTGAAGGCTTAATAACTTGAGTACTATTTGACAAACGTTTTGACAATGTTTTCTAATACATTATAAATGAAACCTGTGCAACTCTGATCTTTTATTAAATAGAATATGACTTTATTTAAAACGTCCATTTTAAGGTCGTTTTCCGTGACTTGTGTTTTGTGCCCTGAAGTAGCACCCCAATGTTACCATTCCGCTGCGTTGTCCTGATTTTTGGGGGTGTTACAGCAGGTACTCTCGCAATATAAATGCAGAATTATTGCAAACTCACAGAACCAATTAAATGCAAAATCTACTAACATGAACATTGAAGCATATATTCACACAGAAACTTATGACACATTATAATGCAGAAAATTCTCACTCAGGATCACATTATCAGATATTCACATGAACACATCCAAAAGTGAAATAACCAATTTCAGTTATCATATATTCTTTATCTGAAAAATAATGTTTTCTTTGTTTTAGGTGGTTTGCAATTGACTACGACAGTTGCAACACATTTCTACTTGAACCTTCCTATAGCTAATTGTCATGCATATAACCAAAGGTGATATCTTAATGTTTATTGACGTATTTATGATACGAAACTCTGTTCAATCATAACAAGTACTTATTATTACCTTTATGTTGTGATTTAATAGGCCAATTCAACCGGTTGAATTTCCATCCAATGTTCCTACATCCAATGTTCCTACGTCCAATGTTCTTAAAACTGATGAGATTAATATAACAACTATCCCAGATTTCTATCAGCATCTCGCTAATGGCGTTAATGTGGTAATTGACATAAAATATAAACTGGTTGTTTCCTACAAAATTTATTCTTTTGTATTAACGTTTTACTATTATTCGTTGCATGTTAACAGGGAACGGAGTTCATTATCAGTTCAATGGTGATTGGAATTGACTTGTATAACGACTGGAAATTCATACAATGTCCCACGTGCTGCCATAAAGTGGACTGGGCAAATGTTCATTATTACTGTAAAGAATGTAAAAAGAATGTTACAAATCCGCGTCAAACGTAAGTTATTTATATCACGATGAACAAGCGCTTTATGTACTTCTTATTCATGTTCTTCTCATTATAGGTACAAGTTAGTGATAACCATAGGTACACAAGACGACGAGGAAATTAATTGTGTACTTTTCAATACAATTGCCAATCAACTACTAGGATATACAGTGGAAGAGTTGCTTACTAAGAGTATAAAGGAGGTTGGTTGATCACATTTTTTTTCATCCAACTTACTATATTTACATCTTATTATTACTAAACATATGCCATCCTTTTTTCTAGGGTGCTGATGTCCCATATTGGTTAGATGATTTCTTTGTTGACAAACTCATTGGTCGAAGTATCGTTCTCCGTATCAAGATTGATAAGTATAATCTGGCACCTACATTTGTTCGTAGGTATACTGCTACTAAGTATTATGGTGATACTGTTGATGTAGTGAAGGAAAAATTTGGAATGATATTGCCCTCAAAAGTTGACTCGGTTAACTCAAAAATAACCGATGAAGATGAAAGGATGATGGATGAGATTCAGTGGGGTTCCGCTTGTGGATCAACTACTCCAATTCCTAAAATTGCAGTTGAGGTTCCTCTTTCAACAGTAAATGAGGTTCGTGCTCCTAATATGGAGTCTTCTAAAGGTGGATTTGAAAATGGTATCAAATGTGAAACGACTACGACTATAATAGATACATTTGAGGGCTCTCCTGCTCGTGCTACAATGACAAATGAGGACAATCCGAGTGACACTCATACAGATAGCGCGACCTCTCATGCATATAATGATGCGGTTTATGTACGTAGTGAAGCTTTAAAAGAAGCTGATACGAAAGAATTTGATACAAAAGAAGTTCTTATGATGGAGGTGGATATGAAAGAATGTGATATGAGACAAGTTGATGTGAAAGAAGTTGTTATGGATGAAGAAGATACGAAGAAATCTTATGTGAAGAAAGATAATATGAAACAAGTTGATGTGAAAGAAGCTGTTATGGATGAAGAACAGATATAGCAGCCATCTTATGCGAAAGAAAGATAATAAGAACAATTGATGTAAAAGAAACAGTTATGGATGAAGAAGTATACTGAATGAAGCTTAGTGAAAAAGATGATTATGAAAGAATCTCAAATCTATGGAATATAGACCGACAATAATCAGTTACAAAAGTATACAAACTCATTTGATCATAAAATAAATTAAGAAACTTAATGAGTTTAGTTTAAATAAAAAATGTTTTTTAATAAGACATAATGGATTGGTGCGGATATTTCCGTTTGCTAGTTAGATAGAAACTGAAACCGCGCTGCACAAATCGGGCTTTCAACTTTCTAAATCTGAACCATCCTCCCCCAAAAAGCATGTTTTTTTTACTGTCAAAGAAAATATTTTGTGTTGGTTTTTGTTTTTTATCAATAATTTCGATTTGGTATTTTCGATTATCTAGGTTTTATGTTCGGTTTCTTTTTACCTCTACATACAACACTTACTTTTCTACTGTATCACTCTAGGTCTTGACTCGTGAAAACTGAATTTGATTTGGATGAGGAAAATGAAGTTAGTGCAATGGTCCATATTATTGGTTGATGGTTTATGTATTAATCCTTTGGCGGGTGCTCATGAGTTTTGAGACGTTTATGACCTATGTCGTGTTTTCTTATCACGCTAAAGTCGTTGATGTAACGATTGAAACTTGAAGTTTTCATTTCCGCTATTATTATGGTGTTTAAACTTTGAAATTTGACATTTTTTGTGGGGATACTATATAAATTTATCATTAACTTTGAATAAAAATGTAAAACAATTTGACTTGTTTATCCACTATTAACAAAAACATGACAATTCGGTATAATCTTACGATCTCGATCCGATCTTACGAGTCTAAATGTAAAGTCAAAAGGTAGATCTCGATCTTGACAGCCTTAATGCGTACAATAGGGCTGAGTGTTGGGTCAAAATCGACCAAAACCGACTTAAACCAAAAACTGATGTGTGGAAGGACATGGACAGAGAACTGAACCGAATCGAAGTGACTCAGTCGGTTCCGGTTTTGTTTCGGTTAATCGGTTCGGTAAAGAAGGCTTATATGTCGTTTTTTGGTTTTGACCTGAACGAACAAAAACCCAACCGAATTCGATTCTTCAGTTTGACTCGATTTTGGTATGTACGGGTGATTATATAGTATTTTTTGGGTTAAGTCCATAAATAGCCCATGAACTTACCAAAATTTCCATGTTGGGTAGCGAACTTATTAAAATACCATTATCAACCATTAAACTTGTTACCACTTGTAGAAATAGGTAATTTTACCTGTTGAGTTCCACGTTAGCAAATTGGACCAACTTTTATACCATTTCTCTCAGGAAATTAGGGCTACTTTTAAACCATTTATCCCACAACTGTACTATTTCTCACAAAACATGTTAATACAAAAAATGTCTAAAAACGTTATTTATATTTTTCGACCTCTCGATGTTTTAATAATAACAAAATGTAAAAACGTTTACGATAAAAATAAACATTTATAAGTTACTAACCGTAAAATTCTATTTCTAAGATTAATCACATAAGGTATGGATAAACAAATCATTAAACATGATTAGTGATTAAGAAAATATTTTTCTTAAACCTTACATTTCTACAAAAGTGTTTTTTATAAAAATATAAAAACAAAATATTTATTTATAAAATAAATATATTATCAAAATAATAAATTTGAAATCAGATTTTTTCTCCCTAAATAGAAGGTTCTAAAACAGATAACACATTCCCCACAAAAAGACAAAAAGAGGAGCGTAGTCTACGGTGGCCCCCTTATAGGCCTAGTGGCCCCCTAATATATTTGGGACCGCCGGGACCGCCGTCAGCACAACGTCTCTTTTTGTCTCCTATAAATACTGGGCCACCCCATCTGAAAAACAGAACCTCTTGCCACGAATTTTCTCAGATCTACTTTTCTCTCTTCTTTCTTTCTTTCTAAAACACATATCTTAATCACTAACATACCTTGATCTTGTTTCAAGTGATTAATTTTTTCTTCCTCCCTTCTTCTTCTAATCAAGTGCAAGAGAAGAACAATCGTATTCTTCTACATACGAATTGTTATTAAGTGATCTCCTTCTTCCTCCTCAAGATCATAAGTCTTTATTATATTAACTTTGTGTTGTTGTGTAAATTGGATTGTGTGTAGATCCAATTGTGTAAATTGTGTATTTATGATTTGGATTGTGTGTCAATCCAAGAGTATATATCTTGTGAGTGTGTAAAGACTTAGTGAAGTCTTAGATTGGTTCTAGCTAAGATTAGGACTCGACATCTAGCTTAGTGTCGGAAAAGAAAGTAAGCGACGTGTAAACGGTTTTCTCCGCCTAAAGGGAGCTTGTTGACATAGTGAAATCTCGAGTGGAGTACTCGGGGAGTGGAGTAGGAACGAAGAGGTGCTTCGTAGCCGAACCACTATAAATCTTGGTGTCTTGGTTTGATCGTTTCTTTCTCTATCTCTCTATATTGTTATTGTTTACTTAGTTCATTACATTAGATAGTTTAGTTGTGATTCATATTGTTGATTGATTGACATACAACTCGAATCAAAGCATTTTATAAGCAAAGTTTTAAAACGGTCAAATTAACCGGTAAACTATTCAACCCCCCTTCTAGTTTCCTACAATTGGTATCAGGAGCCAAGGTCACTCAAGATTTTTAAAATATATTGTATTTTAAAGCTTGGATCGATCTATGGATTCCGACAAATATCTAGAAGGGCAATCTATGCAAAGACCACCACTTTTTGAAAGTGATAGTTTTATTTATTGGAAAAATAGATTCGAGACATATGTTAAATCAAAAGATCTAGATCTTTGGCATGTTATTACCAATGGTGATTTTCAACCCATTATTCAAAATCCGGAAACCAAACTCGATGAGGTTGTCCCTTTTGAAAAACAAACTGATGATCTTAAAAGAAGGCTTGCGAAAAATAATGAAGCCAAAATGGTTATTTACAATGCTTTGCCTAGAAAAGAATATGAACGAATTTTCATGTGTAATACGGCAAAAGAAATTTGGAAAACTTTGTTAATCACCCATCAAGGTAATAGCCAAGTCAAAGATAATAAGATCGACCTTTTGGTTCAACAATATGAACAATTCGTCATTTCCGAAGACGAATCTATAGATAGTGCTTTTGCTAGATTTAATACTATTATTACTAGTCTTAAAGCTCTTGATGAAGGTTACTCTAGTTGACAAAGCGATTCTTTCGGGTGCTGATAATCGTCCACCTATGTTGGAAAAAGATATGTACGACTCTTGGAAAAGCAGAATGGAGCTATACATGATGAATAGACAACATGGACGAATGATCCTTGAATCCGTTGAAAATGGTCCACTCATCTGGCCTACAATTGAGGAAAATAGAGTGACTAGACCAAAGAAATATTCTGAGTTATCTGCTACGAAAGCAATTCAAGCTGATTGTGATATCAAGGCAACAAATATCATTCTCCAAGGATTACCACCAGAGGTCTATGCATTAGTTAGCAATCATAAAGTCACCAAGGAACTTTGGGAAAGAATTCAACTTCTCATGCAAGGAACTTCATTGACGAAACTAAAAGAGAGTGTAAGCTTTATGATGAATTCAATAAGTTTGCTTATAAGAAGGGGGAAACACTACGTGATTTCTACTTGAGATTTTCACTGCTACTCAATGACATGAACATCTACAATATGAAACTGGAACAATTTCAAGTGAACACTAAGTTTTTGAATACTCTTCCTCCTGAGTGGAGCAAATTTGTGACAGATGTCAAACTGGTTCGGGATTTGCACACAACTAACATTGATCAGCTTCATGCTTACTTGGGACAACATGAATTTCATGCAAATGAAGTTTGTTTAATGCATGAACGCAACTCAGATCTGCTTGCTTTGGTTGCAACCCATCAGATGACCTAGTCTCCTTATCAAACTCATCATAACTCATACTAAAACTCTCAATTTCAACCACAAGTTTCACTATATCAGTCTCCATAGCATGGTTCACCTTATCAGTCTCAACAATACTCAAACAATCAATCATCAACACCTCTTTCAATCACTTATCCATCCAATGATTATCAATCATCAGTTCACCACAACATTTATTCTCCACCATCATCCATCCCTCAATTGGAATATGCTCCCACAGTTAACCAACAACCTGAATTTCCCCAACTAGACTCAGGTCTAATTGTTCCAGTGTTCCAGAAAGGTGATGATCCCATTGATGCCATCAATCACATGATGTCTTTCTTGACTGTTGTTGTCACTTCCCGCTATCCTACTACCAATAACCAGCTCAGGAATTCGTCAAACCCTAGGCAACAAGCTACCATTAATGATGGGAGAGTGACCTTACAACCAGTTCAGGGGAGACAAACTTCTTTTGTTGCGGGTACTACAAGGACCTACACTCCAGGAGCAAGTGGAAGTAATTCTGGGAAACAAAGGACTGTTATTTGTTACAACTGCAAGGGGGAAGGACACATGTCCAAACAGTGCACTAAACCAAAAAGGAAACAGGATGATTCATGGTTTAAGGATAAAGTGTTGCTGGTTCAAGCTCAAGCAAATGGTCAAATTCTACATGAGGAAGAGCTAGCATTTTTGGCAGATCCAGGAATTGCAGAAGGTCAAGCCACACAGACCGTCATTACTCACAATGCTGCTTATCAAGCCGATGATTTGGATGCATATGACTCTGATTGTGATGAACTCAACACTGCCAAAGTTGCTCTCATGGAAAATTTATCTCATTATGGTTCAGATGCTCTCGCTGAGGTACACAATCATGATAATGTGGATAACAATATGATTAATCAAGTTGTGCTGGCGATGCCGTCTTCTAAACGGCCGAATGTTGTGAACCATTCAGAGACTAAAATAACTAGTGATAGCAATATCATTTCTTATTCTCAGTATGTGATAGAATCACAACAGGCAACTGTTCAGAATTCTAACTCATTTGCACAACAAGATGCACTGATATTATTTGTGATTGAACAACTGAAAACCCAAGTAGTTAATTATACCAAGATAAATCTAGATAATAAAAGTGTCAATGATACTTTAACTACTGAGCTTGAAAGATATAAGGAACAAGTTAAAGTTTTGAAAGAAGGACAAAATGTTTATTTAAAGAGTAATGATAACATTTAAGATTCAACTGCATAGTTTGTAGAGATTGATCGTCTTAAACAAACTCTTTCTGAACATTTAAAAGAAAATGAATCTTTAATGCAAACAGTTACTCTTCTTAAAAATGATTTTAAGAAAGAAGAATCTAGGAACATTGATAAGATGAAAGAGGATCAAACGCTAGATAATATGATTTTTAAAAGAGATAAATCTGACAACAAAGGTGTTCATTGTGGACGATAAACATCAGTTTTTCTATGATCATGACGACTAACAAGCTCTAGGTTTTCAAAATCCTTTTTTATCTGAAGAATGCTTGCGTTGGAACCAAAGCTTTATGAAGGTAATGTCTTAAGAATATAGTGCTATTGTGATTCCTTAACTTGAAGAGCCTTAATGCTTGACTGAAGAAGGTCGGTATTGCAAAATGCTTTTAAAACAAAAAGATCATATGATGTTAGAAAAGAAAGTTAATACTACACCAGTCGATTATGGCTGTTCTTAAGACCAACTTTCTTAAGATTTTGAACATGATTTGTTCCACAACTAAATGATCTGCCTGAAAAAGCCATTTGGTCTCAGAATTCATGAATTCTTCAGATCCTACTCTTTCTAGTAGGACCCACCAAAGTTTGAGGTTCCAATAGAACTTCCTAAAAGTCCGCATGGTTAATTACGAAGTTTGAAGGAAACTTTAAACACCCATCTTGCTGTTGTTGACGTGGTTGTATCAAAAGAATAGAACCCGGCCCACTAGCTATCAACTTACGGGGCTCGTGGGGGTTCGAACATACAAAAGCTTATTTAGGGATGAAATTAATTACATTCTGTAAAAGCTCGTAAGGACTTTGTTCAACACATTCGATCATAATATTTGATGATGAAACTTTCTAAAGTCAAAATGTCGCTTCTTAATTCAAATGGAACAGGCGTGTAACAACATAGTTTGGCAGTAAAAAACATTTTTGAAGTTAAGATGAATTCAAGTTTTAAATAAAAACGAGATGAACTCTTAGAACAAATCATTAAAAAGATATTGTTGAACATAACAATTTTATGAAATTCTTATATGGATAATGCTTCTTGTGAATGTGACATAATGTGAAAAGTTGTCTCCCTCCGACAAACTTGAGACTGGGATTCTCATTAAGTAAAGGATTTCAATTGAAAAAGAGACATTTACGATAGAATGTTCCAGACAGTTTTACCACTCTGTTGAAAACATTGCCATCTCTTTTAGAAGTTGACAGTTCAACTTAATCAGGAAATTTAAAGGGACAATTATAGTTTTAAATCAAAAGATGCTCCAGTTTTGATCAATATTTTGAAATTTAATTGGTAATGAAAGCTAGTTCCCAAAGAGGTAAGACACGATATAAGAAGTTGTTGAACAGGAGAAAATTAATATCTAGTGAAAATATGACTAGGATAAGATCCAAAAGGAAATAGAAGAGTTATGAAAACAATAAATATTGGAATTGGATCATGGGTGTGCTCAATAACCTTATGCTGAGAATAAACATTTGAAACAGACTTATAAGAAACTCTTAAGGACTCGAGATTTTAAACCAGCATGGATGCGATCAAAGAGAACATGTGATGTGTTAATTAATCAAGTCATCAGAAGTCTGTGGAATATTTCTGATTTAATGCATAAAATTCAGGACACAAGGTTTTGATTGTAACAGCTCTAAGGATGAATTAAGGAAAGACTTTAGGAAAAGATTTAGCTGATACTGTTGTTTGCAAACTCACACTATTGATCAGAAATGTATAGATAGTGTAAGATTGATGTGGAATATTTGAACCCTAGATTGTTGAACAATAGGTCAGCTCACTCTGATTACCTTAAGCACACTCAGGAAGAAGCTGTGATTCTTAGGGAAATAGTGGAACAAGGAAAATCACAAAATCCTCTAAATGAATCCTTAGACTCTGCTTGTAAGTATACCAAACAAATTCAGGAGTTGCTTATAATAGTCGGACAAACTTGCCCTAGCATCAACAATTCAGGTGATAAATTAGTGGTTGTGATCCCAAAGAACAAGGACAAAAGAGTTAGATTCACTGAGCCCGTCACATCCTCAGGAAACACAAACACAAAAACAGCTTCTTCATCGAACTTAGTTTCTAACAAACCTATGTTGTCTTCTACAGGAGTAAAACCGTCTACTAGTGCTAGCGGATCACAGCCTTCAGGCAATACAAAGAAAGATAAGATTCAGCGAACACCAAGTAGTACTCAGAAGAATAAAGTAGAAGCCCACCCTAGGACAGTTAAATCTAGTTTGAGAAATAAGAATTGCTTTGTTGAACCTAAAGGAAATGCAAATGTGCAGCATTCCAAGCTTAATGCGAATTCTGAACCTTTATGTGTTAAGTGTAATGGTTGCATGCTTTCTGATAATCATGATTTGTGTGTTCTTGATTTTATCAATAATGTGAATGCTCGTAAAGAAAAATCTATTAACAAAAGTTCAAAGAGTAAAGTTTGGAAACCAATAGGAAAGGTGTTTTCAAATATTGGATACATCTGAAGACCTACTGGTCGAACCTTCACTATAGTAGGAAATGTGTGCCCTTTAACTAGGATTACCACAACTACTGAAGCGCCCTTAGGAAATAAACTGCTCTAGATAATGAGACATCTAAACTTGTCGTAACATTGGTTTACTCAAGGAAACCTAGAAAATCTAAAACTAATGTTCCTGTTAGAAAATCTACGGTTCTTAAATCTGTATCTGCTAACAAAAAGGAACCCAGTAAATCTTGGGGATCGAAAGTTTCTGATGTTCCATCTTCCTCTCTTGATGAATGCAGGTCGTCTAAATTGTTCTCTGGTATTTGGACTCCGGCTGCTCCAAGCATATGACAGGAGATCGCTCTCAGCTCACCAATTTCATCAATAAGTTTTTAGGTACAGTCAAATTCAGAAATGATCACGTGGCAAAGATATTGGGTTATGGTGATTATTAGATTGGGAATGTTATGATATCAAGGGTTTACTATGTGGAAGGACTTGGACACAACTTATTCTTCGTTTGGCAATTTTGTGATTCGAACCTTAAAATTGCTTTTCATCAACACATCTGCTTCATTCGTAATTTAAAAGGTTTTAATCTATTGACTGGATCTCGAGGAAACAATCTGTACACTCTATCTCTTGGAGAT
>BQNB010208399.1:0-10411 GCA_026074375.1 Tanacetum coccineum
ACCGAAAGTAATTTTCTACATACAAAGCGTATAACTCATAGGCAAAGGTAACATCATAGGCAAAGGTACGATTTCTCATGACTCCCTAATTATTGAAAACGTTGAGCACGTAGATAATTTAAAATTTAATTTGCTTAGTGTTGGTCAAATATGCGATAATAAATGTAAAGTAGTTTTTACCGAACACGATAGAGAAATAATCAAAGACAAAAAGGTCATAGGTAGAGGAATTAGAAAAAGAGGGATATATGTGATGAAATTAGGAAATAAACCGGAAGATAAAATATGTCTTGCAACTTTAGATGAAAACTCCACTTTATGGCATAGGAGATTAGGTCATGCAAATATGCAATTAATTCAATCATTAGCTTCTAAGTACATTTTTGGTCCTTGTGGTTTGGTGCGTTTTTCACTTTTGGTCCAAAATTCAAAAAAGGTTTGGTTTTGGTCCAAAAGACATAGTTTCATTCCACTTTTAGTCCAAAAGACATAGTTTCGTTACACTTTTGGTCCAAAAGACATAGTTTCGTTCCACTTTTATTCCAAAAATTTTAGTCCAAATTTACAGAATTAGACTAAAAGTGGAACGAAACTATGTTTTTGGACCAAAACCAAACATTTTTTGAATTTTGGACCAAAAGTGAAAACGTACCAAACCACAAAGACCAAAAATGTACTTAACTCCAAAAATATAGTATCAACAACTAGATGCTTAGAATTATTACACATGGACTTATTTGGCCTATCTGTCGTATGGAGTTATGAAGGAAATCGTTACACCTTAGTAATTGTAGATGACTATTCTTGATATACATAGAATAAATTTTAGGAAAGTTCACTCTTACAAAAGGTTTTAAATTGATAACTTATGTTACATTAATGTGTAATCACTTATCTTTATTTTGAAAGCTTTTGTAATAGACTGGTAGAGTTATGTAACAGATGAATAAAAGAGGTACTTTATGTTATCAATATCTTTTACTTTTTTTTAAATTCAGTGTAAGAAGAAGTTGTATTTACTCACTTACACTGAAAAATACTTGGGATATATATATGTATATATATGTATATATCCAAATAGGGGGGATTGTTAGGCCAATTCAGTGCTAAATGATCTTTCACTAAGAATTTTAATAGAAAATATCCTAAGTGTTAGATATCTTTAAACATCACTCAGGTCACAAAATGAACAATCATTCAGTGAGTCACCTTCAAGTGTTCAACCTGAGTCTAAGAAGAAAGACTCGTCATTCAGTGAGGCGGTACTCGGTAAATGAAGTCCCTAAACTAAAAAAAAGGTGATTTATTCGTGAGTTGTGATATAAGGCATTACTGAACCTTATGATCTAATTTCCCCTCAAAACTAAAGACTTAGAAGGCTGAAGAATGGGCGGGATATGTTTGAAGGGATAAGATCAAGTATTTAACTCCTTAAGTCAAATTTTCCTGAAATGGATATAAGAAAATGTGTTTTTCCCTTACCTAGATTAAAAATTATAATATAGACAAATGTTCGAATGTACTTGTCCAAAACACCTGAGGATATGCACTTATCACCCACATGGGTCTTACCCTACCTAATCACTATAAATAGGTTCTCATGTAAAGGAGTAGGGGTTACATTTTCTACACTTAATGTTTATCATGCGCTTGTGTATTGATTACCGCGAACTCAACCGTATTACGATTCGTAACCGCTATCCTCTTCCGCGAATCGACGATTTGTTTGACCAACTGCAAAGGGCCAAATGTTTTTCTAAGATTGATCTGCGATCTGGTTATCACCAGCTTCGTGTGAAAGAGCAGGATATTTCTAAGACTGCTTTTCGTACGCGTTATGGCCACTACGAGTTCTTGGGTATGGCACTCTCGGTAGGACTAATGCTTCCTGTAGTTGTTTTATGGATTGATGTAACGTGATTTCCCTTGAGATACCTTGATTAGTTCGTTATTGTTTTCATCAACGACTATCCTCGTTTACTCTAAGTCATGAAGAATGGCATGAGCGACATCTACGGATTGTGTTGGAGTTTTAGACAGATTTGAAGTTGTATGCGGAAGTTTTCTAAGTGAGAGTTCTGGTTACAGAAGCGAGTTCCTTTGTCATTATTGTATCTGCAAGATGGCATCATTTGGATCCAAAAGGTTGAAGCTTCACCAAATGGCCGGAGAACCTACTACGGTGACGACGGTGAGAACGTTTTCTGGGCTTGCTGGACTCATTACCGACCGTTTTGTTGAAGGTTTTTCCCGATTAGCTTTAACTCTTACCTCAGCTGATGAGAATAGAAAGGGTGAGAAGTTTGTATGGACGATGAGCGTCAGGGAGAGTTTTGAGGAATTGAATGAAGATTGGTGTCTGCTCTAATATTGACTCTCCATCAGGTTTTCTTATGGGGTTGGTTTTCGATATACAGTGATGCATGAAGAAAGGTTTGGGTTGTGTTTGATTGCAAACGTGGCGAGGTATCGCCTACGCTTCAAGACAGCTAAAGGCCTTATGAAGTAAATTATCCAACCTATGATCTTGAGTTGGCGGCCAGTGGTTTTTGCATGGCGAAGATATGGAGACACTATCTGTTATGGTGATGAAGCTTGTGATATATTTACAGATCATAAGAGTCATCAAATATATTTTTCACTCAGGAGAACTTAACATGAGACAGAGAAGATGGTTTGGAACTTCTGAAAGATTGTGAACTAACTTCAGTAAAAATACGGGCCAAGGCTAATGTGGTTGCCGGCACTTAGTCGAAAATCTGGGATGATAGCTTGTTTTGATTCCATAATCCTTCATGATTTAGAGCGTTTGGATGTTGAGCTATGTGTACGAGGTTCTGGTGGCTATTGGGCGAGTATGAGGATAGAGTCTAACCTCATGCTACAGATCAAAGAAGCTCAAAAGGGGACGAGGTGAAGTTGTGGGTATTATGCAGAATGTTGAGACGGTTAACATACTGAGTTCAGAGTTGATGATGCGGTGTTGTATGGTTTGAGATAGGCTATGTGTTCCTTAATGATGAGGCACTTTGCCGAGAAGGTTATGACGGAAGCTCATAGTTTCCATTTACTATTCATCCAGTTTAAACCAAAATGTACAGAGATTTATAAAATAGTACTTTTGGTGGATCGGCATGTAGCAAGATGTGGCTAAGTTTTGTATCAAATGTTGATTGTCCGCACGGTCAAATTGACATCAGAGGGTTAGTGGTTGTTATAGGCTTGGATGTTTCATAGGTGGAAATGGGATGAGATTGCTATGGATTTCGTTATGGTTTGCCTACTACTAAGAAAAGTCATGATGCGATTTGGGGTTTGGTTGTTGGATTCGGCTACTAAATAGTTGTCAATTCTTAATTTATCCATCGGTAAGAACTATGGTATTATAAGTTGCAGAGATTTTTCGGCACAGGAAATCTTAGACTGCATGGTACTTAGACTTTCTATTGTGTCCTACGACAGATATCGAAAGTTTTACCGTCTCGTTTTTGGAAAGGATTACAGAAGCTTGGGACACTCATCTTCCAATTCAGTAAACATTTCATCTCAAACCGATTGGTCAGTCATGAGAGGACCATTCAGTATGTGCGTAGATTGTTGAGGGCTTGTGCTTTGGAATGGAGGTTAACTTGGGATGGAATATTTGTTGCTTGGGGGAGTTTGTCCATACAAAATAGTTCGGCATGTAATGCTAGCATCAAGGCAACACCTTCGAGCTTTTGGTTTAGTGGCAGAAAATATTCGAGCACCTATTTGCTGGATGAAAAGTAGGTTGAACGTTTGATTGTAGGTCGGAGCTTATCGAGATTTCTAATGAGAAAAGTTGCTGTTGAAGGAGAAAGAAATGAAAGAAGGGCTAGATCGCGACTAGAAGAGTTATGATGATTAGCATCGCGTGATTAGAGTTGCAAGTTGGAGATCGTTGTATTTTGAAAGTTTCGCCAATTCAGAGGAGTTAAAACGTTTTGGGTTCTAGGGCAAGCTCAGTCCTCGATTCTTGGGTCGTTTTGAGATTTTGAAACGGTATTGGAGAGGTTTGTATTGTCTGGCGCTTCCTCCGCCGTTATCGCACGTTCACGATGTCTTTCATGTATCTCTTTTGAGGGGATACACTTATCATCCATTGATGTGCATTTTATCCTTTTGATCAGATTCAGCCTGATATGTCTTTGTCCGAAGAACCTGAATCCATTCTGGATCGGCAAGAGAGAGTCATGAGAAACAAAGTTATTCCTTTTGTGAAGATTCTTTGGAAGAATCACCCAGAGCGTGAGGCTACCTGGGAGACTGAAGAGTCTATGCGAGCTAGTTATTCTCATTTTTCTTTGTCTAGTACGGTATGTTTTCGGTTTCGTTCTCATTTCGTTTTCATTCCGGTTCTTGTCAATTCTCTCGAGGACGAAATTTGTTTCTAGAGGGAAGAATGTTTGTAAAACACTAAAAAATCTCAACAAGGGTAAATTTACAAAATACCCTAATGCAAGAAAAGTACATAAAAAAGCATGCATAACTCATTTAAATGTTAGAAATTATAAAAATGCAACATGTGACAATTATGAAATTTATGTAAGATTAAAAAACCTTGTATTATATAAGAAAAATAATTAATACTTATGCATATGTATTTTAGCCGAAAATATTAATATTTATGTATTTATACTTTACAAATTAAATCAAATTAATAAGGATAATTATAAAATAAATTATGCAAGTTTAAAATCTGATTTAGTCTATTTTTAAAAGCCTAAAATTCGGTCTAATATCCTATTAAAATTCTTTTATGCATTTTTAATTTTTGATTTTAAACCAAAAACTATAACCCACCCGAAACCCTAAAAAATACAAGAAGGCGGCATATCAAGATTTTTACAAGGACTATGATGATTTTTCTAAGGTGTTTTGAAGATCAAGGAAGGTGGGAAAAATAGTGTGAAGATTGTTTAAGGTTTGGTTCGATCGTGGTAATCGTTTGGTTCGAAAAACAAATTCGTGTGTCAATAATTCAAAAAATCACCAAGGATCATCAACGGTATTTTTGTATCTCATTTTTCATCATATTAATTCATTCTATGCTTAAGAAAAATTACCATGCATGTTATTTTGGTCGAAATAATTAAAACATGTTCGAAACCCTAATTTTTAGTTAATTATGAAATCGGCATAAATATTAATTGTACATCTTGATTTATATTTCTACTCAAGGTTTTATATATTTCATATGTAACTTCAGATAATTGTTGGAAAATTAGGAGGATTCTGATTAATTATTTTGGGGGTTTTCTTTTGTTTGCCGATTTCGAAAATATAAAAGGGAAAAAGGAAAGAAAATGATAAAATAAATTAGGGTTAGGGTTTTGCTATTTTGTACAGGTGCATTTAATGCTAATTATTGAATAATAATTATGTTAGTGGTTGGGAAAAATCAAATTAGGGTTTTGTGGATTTATTTCTTTAGCGTTATAGATTTTAAGTACAACGGGGGTGATTTATAATTTCTGAAATATGAGGTCTTTTTTAAATATGTTATTATATTTTTTATATTCGGTTTAAATAAGTTGGGAGGTATAAAATGTCATTATTGATATTATTTTGGATTAAATATGGTTAATAACCTATAATAAGTAATTAGAGAAATTTAATTAATTAAAATAGAGGGACTGAAAATTGTAAATTCTGGAAAAGTGAAAGGTTTGTTAGTCTTTAATGTATATAGTTATGATTTTTATAATATTTTGAATCTATTAGGAATTGTTTCTGTTAATTATGGATAATTAAGATATTGTTTTAAATAATTAATAAAACAAAAAGTGCTAATTATGTAATTGTTTAAATTAAGGTTTGACTTGTAATCACAGAAAATGGAAGGTATAATCTAAATAAAATTGTGAAAACTTGATATTTAAACTTTTAACTTGGAAATTGTTGATTTTGTATATTAAACATAAATATGGAAGTGGTCATATTTACCCTGAACTTATAAGGTTGGCATATTAAGGCCCTAAGCTATTCAAAATACTTATAGGATCTCAAATGATGATATTATAAAATGGAAAGTTACTAAAAATAGAAAGTTACTAAAAATGGAAAGTTACTAAAAATCAAAAGTTACTAAAAATGGAAAGTTACTAAAAATGGAAAGTTACATGAAAATGGAATAATCTACTAAAAATGGGAAAGTTACTAAAAATGGAAGTTACATAAAAATAGAAAGTAAACTTCAAATGATTGGTTTGTATATTCGATTAATCATTTCTTTAGGCTCTTACGAGTCTAAGAGGAGTGATTTTGTATTCTGTGGTGTTTCTTTGGTTATTGCTTTGCTTCAGATAGGTTACAGGATATTCTGACCTTATCGTTACAGGTTTCTCATGAAATCCTCTATATCTTTTTTACTTAAGTGATTCGTACAATTTGCTCTGAGCCTTTTATCCTTGGTTCTCTCATATGATCTGTTGTTATGTTTTCTATTTGACCATGCTATGCTACCTTTTGATATTGAACTTTTGACATTAAACCTTTGCTAGTCTTTTGAATGAACTTTGGATATGCCTTTGCTTTGACACTTCAGTTGAGACCGAGCCACTATTGTTTTCTGCCATGAAGGTAAATGGCCCGCTTCTTTGATTCGCACCTTTGGCGATGAATCATGTGTGGGTGAGTGATATCTCTCCCGTCCCCTCATTTGATATTATATGCGCATTATGAAGATTTTAAATGTTTAAGGGGTGTATGGATGATTCCTAGATTCTGTTTTGTATTTGATGGATTCTGACATTACTGATATATGGCTTTTGGATTCTTGACTGATGTTTGGTGCATTCACGTCTTTAACAATTTTTGGAGTTCGCCGGACTCCATGGTTACTATGATTTGATTTGTTTGGGCTCTGGTAATTGGACCTTGCTTTGATTTTTGATTCTCTTCCTTACTCTATGAATTGACTTCCGATTTGTCTTACCTTATATTTGTATTCCTTTGATCATGTCTTGTGATATCCATTGCACCTTGTATCGTATCCTTTGATCTTTCCGTTATCTTTTGCATTCGATTATATATATATATCTGTTCACTGGGCTTTGTAAGCTCAGCCGCACTTTCTTTTCCTGCGGCAGTTATCTAAGCTAGGAGCTGGGGTTGCTTTCGGGTTATGAGTGCTGAGTGTGGACTTACCCTAGAGATCTTAGTTTTGATATATGATTTGTTTCTTTTCAAGACATTCATTAGTACGGTTATTTTGTTTAGATATGTTTGTCCTTTGAGAATTTATGTACCTTAAGTCCTGTTGACTTACTTTCCTTTGGTTATTTATTTGAGACTTCCGCTGTCTATGCTTGTGTTATGATTATGTATGCTTTTGATGTCACACCATATTTGTAATACTTCTACCCTTTGGGGTCGGGGCATTACAATTGTGGTAACCAAATTTTGTGAACGTAGTCATTTATAAACCTAGGTCGCTCCGCGTTTTCATCCTTCAATCCCTAATCCTATTAATCTACTCCAATCAACTCGTGAAGCCACAATATGTTTTCTAGAGTGATGGTTGTTTTCTTTCTCACATTTTCTGAATATATAGATACCTCCTTTCTTTCCACCACGAGAACATTTCTTTTTTTTGGAACTTATTCTATTGTTAAACATATTTAAATTAAAAAATACCAAAAACATTAGATATTTCTACCCATTTTATTTACATTATCCAATGCATTAAAAACAAAAACATTAGATAATTTCTACTCCGTTTTTTCACTGCGTTTTTGATGTTTTTGTCCTTTTTTTGTTTTTCTACGTTTTTTACGTATGAAACAAATGTAAAAAAAAAATACAAATGTAAAAAATACGTAAAAAAAGTATATGATATAAGTTTAAAAATTTGTCGTTCTAAAAAAACACTGTACTAAAAGGTTAAAACGATGATAGGGACTCTAAATAACTGGTAACAAAAACTTGAGTAACATAGCTGTAATGTTTTAAACTTTAGTAACGTAATCGAACATTTTCACAAACTTTAGTAACATCTTTGTCTATTAACACTTCAATTTTATATACAATACTAGCAGTATAAGAAAGTATCTATCGACTATTTTATTCATCCAAATTGTTACACTATAAATGGATACCTTATCCCAAACATCCCTTCACCCATCCCTTTCAAGAATATTACTAAAACTACAATGCCAAACTCAAACAAAGACAAAAAGTTTTTGCCAATAACTTCACACGTACCGCTGGAATTAGCGTATGAGCATGTTGCTTTGTCAATCCACGCCCTGTATCTCCTCCCTAGCAAAGTCTATCCCCTCCAACCGACTACCAAACAACTTTTCCATCAACTCCAAATGTCTCTCCACCTCTTTCTCCCATCACATCTTTGGGAATTTCTCCAAGAAAACTATTGACCACTCCAAAGTCAACTCCACCTCCTTTGACTTTACCTCTACGGGCACAACATCACCATCTAACACTCCCTCCACTTAGCTATAACACATGGGATCTTCGTTGAGCTCACCTTCTCAACTCCTCCCACGTCTCCTCACCCTTTCTTCGATTCCCTCAAAGATCTACCTCCAAGAGCCACCAACCCTCCTCGTCCTCGACCCTCGTTTGAATCTAGTGAACGTTTCGCAAATCAACCACCGCCTCATCCGGCCATGGAAAACCTGAAATCGATAATCATCAGAATCCGTTAAAAAGGTTTGGAAGCACAATAGTGTCTTGCCACTCCGCATAAATCTTAAGGCCTCATTTGGAGCTACCTTATCTCATTCTTAAGTTATTACTTATGACATTGCAAGTCTTTGCAATCACGAACTGTCTGTGGAGCTAACAGACTGAGTGCAATATCCCGTCACCATTTGTTATAGTATTGACGTTATGGTCGCTACTGTTGGGTCCTGGAGCGGTCCCGACTGATACAACTTTATCCAATAAGTAATGCAACTCCCCTTAAACGAGATAAACACCTATCGACGAAACAGATAGTTGGACTATTCATTTCGGGCCACTAGTAGGAAGACGTAGGTCGCGGTACATCCTAGTACTGCCAAGAACTGGCAGTTGAGCGTGCTTGAGTGAGAGTAGCACTGGTTTGGGTGACCTGCGGGAAGTCCCAAGCAAGGAACACAAAAGCAAAGCGGTGAGCATGAGGGCAAAGCAGACAATATTGTGGTCTGAGTAAGCGGGATGTTCGAGTGAGAGCGATACCAGTGGTGTTAATATCAATCATAAAACTTGTGACGATATTTTTCTAAAATATCTACCTTGATGGATTATATATCCTGGTCAACTTAGCCAAACTTTTGGTATGTTGAGAAGTGTCGAAACATCTAATCTTGCTGAAGAAAGTTATCATCGTCTTGCTTAGAAACGGTTTATCAGATTTTAAACCTTTTCTCGGTCACACAATCGGATAACACAAATTTAATCTCGGGACGAGATTTCTTTAAGGGGTAGGTACTGTAACATCCGAGAATTTTCGAATTTAGAATGACGATGTCAATCTTTGACTTTTAGGGTCTGGCTTGACTTATAAGAACGATCATCTAAATCACGTTTTCACGACTCGGACTCTAAAGCAATTTGATGTGGAATGACATTCCTGACAACTTTTTAGTTTTGCCCGAGACCTGGAAACGAGCCGAAAAGGGCTAAAACAGCACCGCAAACATTATTCGAACAATATACAACGCGGACACACAAAAACAATTAAATTTGTTTTTAGTTATCAGTATTTATTTAATAAAAATATTAAATAAATTATTCATCATTTTTAATTAAAAGCGTTTTTGAAAACGCGACTATTCGAGTTGAAATCCATTTTTATTTCAGACGGAGCGAAACCGGTTCACAAAATGAATAACAAATATTTTATAAAATGTTATAAAATATTTATGAAATATTATCAAGTGAATACTCATTTTTATCAGAAAAATGATTATAAAAACAATGGCGCAAGTTTCGAGAATTGAATCGGTCGTTAAGTCGCTCAAATGAGTTCCGAACCGATATTTATAAAAGTATAATAAAAATGTTACACTTTTTACCCCTAAACTATTATAACTTTTCATTTTAAATTTATATATATATAAATTTCTTATACAAATTTTCATTTCCATCTTTTACTCACACACACAAACTAATAACACTCTCTCCTCCCACCTTCTTCTCCGGCGAGCTCCCCAGCCGCCGGCCACCACCCACCACCGCCGGAAAACTTTTCCGGCGGGATTTTTCCGGCGAAGACTAAAAACGCACATCACGACCCAAGCTATTCGATCTCCTATGTCACTCTCCTTCACGCGCCAAAAACCACCACCACCCTCTCACCGCCACTATCATCATCTCATCGTCATCATCTTCATAACACCACCACCGAAGCACCTAGGGTGCGGTGGGGTTGTAAAACCACCCA
>BQNB010208400.1:0-10411 GCA_026074375.1 Tanacetum coccineum
TCTAGAGTTCTGACAAAACAGGTGTTCCTTCTGAAAGCAACCTCTAAATCTGAATCACAAAACTGCCCAACTGAGAACATGTAAAAGCATAAAACTACTCACTTTTTCAGTTAGTGTCTTGAAATTTGACATGCGAACCAGGTAACGTGACTCTTTTACAAAGAAAGTTTATAGGAATATAATATACAAAGCTAAAGTTTATGCTTACCTGCTTAGCATTCATATCATGATTTGAAAAGCGCTTTTCTGCACAAAAATTCAGCAACCAAACATCCCTTTTAAGTCACTTTTCTGCACAAGATTTCAACAACCAAACAACCCTTTAGAAATCCTGTTTTTTTTTTGCACAAAAATTTCAGCAACAATGTTTAAAAATCACTTTTGAGAACAAAAAATTTAGCAATCAAATAGCCCTCTAACGTCACTTTGCTGTAGGCAATTTTGGCAACCCAAAAGTCAATTTCCTGCATAAAAAGTCAGCAACCAAAATGCTAATTTTCTGCATGACTTTTCTTTAGAACCAAACAGCCTTTGAAGGTAATTTTTCTGCACAAAATTCAGCAACCAAACAACCAATTTTTTGCATACAAATTCAGCAACCAAAATGCCAATTTGCTGCATAAAAATTTGAAGTACCAAACAATCTTGAAAGGTAGTTTTATGCACCAAATTCAGCAAGTAAACAACCTTTTTTCTGCATAAAAATTCAGCAGCTAAACTATCTTTTTTCTGCATAAAAAATCAGCATATAAACTGAGCAACCAAACAGCCATTTACAGGTGACTTTACTACAAAAAACAAACCAAACAGGACTTTAAGACCACATGAGAGCATTAAAATTTAGCATCAAATAATAAAATCTTTGCACCAAACCACCCTAAAACTGTCCAAACAGCACCTAAAAGAGTCTTATATCCAAACAAAGATGCATATGTTTAGGTGACATGTAAGTTCAAATAATAAATCATGACTTTGTGATTGGTTTGTCTATTGCAAACTTTTAGTCATACATTTGTTTTTCTAAATATTTGTTTTCCTTGGCAGATAGGTTCAATTGTGTGCAACTATACGCAACAGCCAAGCAACTTCGGGGAACGTAAACACTTGCAATTCGAGACATGGAAATCGCGATAATAATGCTACAGATGTCGTGCGTGCGATGCATCATACTATTTGTAAGAGCAGCTAAACTGCCAGCAACAATACCCAGCAGCCAACTACCCATTTGCAAGTCACAAAGTGTCATCATCTAGCACATGTGCAGCTCCTTCTATTCCTAAGCGCACAACTGAATCAGTTCATACTGCATGTAAGTATCTCTAACAAAGCTATCATCCAATCTGAGAAACATAAATGTTTGCAGTCATTTTAACTATGTCCAGTATATTATTGCAGGTATTAACAATAATTTAGAAGAGGTTATGGTTTCTCAATGAACAAATAACAAACTTAGTCGTTTAACTCCTCAATGCAAGTCTGACGCGTTCCTTTGAGGAAAGTGAACCAGTTATACGTTATTGCCACATCAACAAAGGTTGACATCTCTAAAGTAGATGTCACGAAGTTTGATGACAAGTACTTTGGAAAGAAGGTCGAGAAAAAGAAGATAAAAGGAGAAGGTGAATTTTTTGAGGCCAAGAAAGAGGTAATATACTGACTTACATTAAAAAGACACTTCCACATTAAAAAGACACTTCCATAGGAGTCAGTAGGTGCATCATTGATAGTATGCATTAAGGGTATACCTGACCTAAAAAGCTATTTGAATGCCCGATTCTCACTTAAGGTAGGCATGAAGCCTAGCAATATGTGTGCTTTATCTTTTACACTGCTGCTATTAGGAACATAACTAAATAACTGTAATCGTATGTCACATCCGCACCCTATTTGCATAAACTGTATGTGCATTTACACATTCCCTCTTAAAAGAAGACAACGTTTACCTATTGTAATAACTCGTTCAATCAACAATGGTTAGATGTGGTCGAAGTGATTATTTCGACGACACTTGTGTTTTGCATAATTACTTAATTAGGGACCTCTTTAACTATTGTATCTAATTTATTTACATGACTACATTGCCAAATTTTTACAGTTGTAGAATCATCACAAGCTACAAAACCTACAAACAATTATTTTTTTTTTAATCTTGTTATTAATTATATTATATATATCTTGTTTAATGAATGATTCTAAAGACCAACAAACTGGTATCAAGATGCCAAAGTGTGTTGGTTGATTTAATTGTATCCGATTTCATATTACTCCTTAAAGTTCTTTCGGTATCTCATTGATTCGTAGCTTTTATTGTGTATTGTTATATTTGATTATAAGATGGTGTTTGCTTAATCAATAATCAGCACCACCCATCTTGGTTTTATTCAAATAAAATCAAATGTCAGTCATTTTTAAATTCGTGATCTTAAATTCGTGTTCTCATACAAAATCTTTTACACGAATTCACATAATTTATTTGGGGAAATACATTAAAATGTCCAATAGTTATTATCAGTATAAATTAATTATTGGCTTAGTCAAACCTTAATTTTCGGAATAATAATTAATGTCCATAGTTATTTTGGATATAAATTAATATTGGCTTTGTCACTTATTTTCGGTAATAAAAAATTTTATTTTTATTACCAAAAGTTATTTTCGGCATATTCAATTGGCTTTGGTTTAGTAAAACTTATTTATGGTAGTAAGTTATTGCCAAAGGTAAATTCAAAGAAGCCAGTATTTCAGGCGAAAATGCATTGTTTTTTCCGAAACGAAACTAACAGAATCGAATCCGAACTAGAATTCTGATACCTTAATCCAAAAACAAATAATCACAAAATCCAACGATCAGATCATTACAGATGTCTGTAGGACTCAAAGTGCAGCTTGGGTACCGATAACGGCACCCAATGCTTGAAGAAAATGATTACGAGTCGTGGAAAATCCGCATTGAACGGTATATCAAGGGGAAAACACATGAAGATGCTTATGATTCAGATGTGGATGATGAAACAATGCGAGCAGCAGCTTCTATTTTTTATGGCTTAATCTATCATCAACTCCAGTCAAATTAATGAGGAGCAATTTAATGATATATCTTGGAAAACTATGGTATCATTCTTTGTCTCTAGGTACACAGACGAAACATCTAGACTATGTGATGAGTCAGAACTTGAAGATTATACGATCCGTCAGTTGATCAGTACCTTGCCACCAATGATAGGCAGATGTTTCCTACTGAGGCTTCTCCTGACTCACTTTGCCTTATCCCAACCTCTGCCTGCCTCATATTGTTAAGATACTTTATGAATTGGACCAACAAGTTGAAGGACTTCGTAAGGTTAACCAATAATCAGGCCCTTGTTAATGCCACCCTAACGGCCAAGCTTTGACCGGTTTGTAAGCTGAATTAGCCCGTCATAAAATACCAAGGTATAAAACTAGAAAAAATGACCAAGTCCATACTTGCCTCGTAACAAACAAAAATGCCAAGATTAAGCAAGATACTGAGTCAAGTATTTAAGACCGCCTTAGGAATAGAGCGCAACCATTATGCTCAATTGACTTGCGAAAACTAAAAACTGTACTTTTTGAAACAAAACCATTGAGGATAAGTACTTGAGGAGGCTTGTTTTGTTTAGAAAGTGCCTCAAACCAAGTTGAAACTGGTTGTTATAAAAAGTTCAATGCCACCCAAACTGATTCCTATGTTGTCTAAAAAATCATTGATTGCTTCAAGTCGTGATATTCTTAAAAGTCTAGGATTTAGGACCGTTGGTTGATTGGTAGAATATGGTAGAAAGGCTCGTGTATCCACCTGCTTTGTTAAGATGGCCATAGACTTTTACACCCGGCCATACTCGTGTTATGGTGCATGATAGTGGGACGAGGGACACTTGCTTGAGACTGAAGTCGTGCATGAAAACGTCTCCAAACTAGGCATGTTAATCCCATTGACTATGCTAAGTTGATGCTGTATTTTATTATGGACAGTTTGTTCCTAAAAGGATTGTCCCTGAGAACATTGTTATTGATTCTGCACTGATATTGCTAGTCAAACTAGTGATCACCTATATGTGACTTCCTTTTGTTCGTACTAGTCCAGCAAAAGGGAGTCAAGTACAAAGATCAGTTATGGTAATTAAAAAGCAGGAATTTTCCCAATTTCGATGAATATATATAAAGAGAGAACCACACCCGCACAAAATTCTTCAAGGTTCATCTGAGTTTGGTTCTCTCAAAAATTGTTTTGATGAATGCTTTATTATACCAGTTTATACAAACATTCAAACAAGTTTTCAAAACTCACATACCAACCTCTGTAATTGAAGTAATGAGTTCAATGTATTTTGACGATCGTGACACTAAGTATGATACATAAACTTGCTTGAGAAAAAGACACTTGCAAAATAGAGAAGAAAATGGATGATTCATAATGAGTGCTTATTTTCTGATAGTATTGCTAAAGATATCTGCTCATATTGTGCTTGTTTGTTAATGTTGGGGCCCATATTTTGATGCATGTGTGCTGAACTACGATCTAAGTATGCGATAGGGAAAAAACAGGGTTCTTGAACTTAAAGTGAAATTTGAATGAAAAAAGCATCAAATGATTAATTGATTTCGAACAAGAATATCGCTTTTATTCAAAATGATCATGTTTTAAACTACAGGGTATAAGTTTCAAAATTTTAAAGAGGCTATTCTAATTCATAAGCTTTGCGATAACTCCAACTCCCATTGCTCTTATGCAATTTTTGAAATTAACAATTAAAAGGATCAGCTGTTAAGGAGAGAGAAACTATTAGGAATTTGCATGTTCAATAACATCATTGAGTATGTTGAATGTAGGGTTCCCTGTAGGTTAGCTGTGTTAAAGAATGCTTAGAAGGAAATATCCCAGTTAAAAAGGATAAGTATTCATCTCTTAAGGATTCACGAATGATGGGTATAAGATAGAGATTGCGAAACAAAATCGACTGGTGTCTAGAATGTTTCAAAAGCCTAGTACCTACTCTCGAACTCATCTACTGGAAACACGGTTGCCTTACATGATGAGATTGCCAAAATGAAACCCTAGTGGTTGTGCACAAAGTTAGTGGGATCTAATACACCCGTAAAACTAAGTCCTTCCCAGGAAATGTATGCCATTAGTCAAAGTATTATCCCCCACATAAAGAGTGGATTGGATTCACCGACCCTAGTACAGTATCGAACAGTGAGATCTTACATATCAAAAAGAAAGAAGAAGCATGATACGTTTCAGGAACTACCAGAGCCTTCACTAGGACACATCCAAACAAACAAGCTATTAATAACATAAAAAACCTAACGTAAATGTGATTGTGTCTACAGGAATGAAACCTGCCGCAGGAGTGAGCAAAACCCAGTCTAAAAGTGATAACCAGAAGTCTAGAGTTTTGCCTTCTAAGAATGTGAGTGCCAGGAGAATAGAAGATCACCCTAGGAATTTGAATAAAAAGAAAAATGTTAATTCTTCTTTATATGTCAAACGTTTTGGTTATGTTTCAAATAAAAACATTGTTTGATGGGTGCTTGGCATACCTGACTCCACAAAAATGTATGATTTTGATTGGATTTTTGGATGAGATAAATGTTTGCGTGTTCTTTTAATCATGGGTAGTTGCTTTTGATAAATGTTCCTTTTTATGAATACTATGCATGCTAAGAAACCACAGGTTGCTCGTCCTAAGACGACTCCTAAGTATATTAGGAAGACAGATATTACCGTTGCTCCCAGAATTGTTCCTCAGTGGAAGCCCACTGGCCGACAATTCCTTTTGTGTGATATATATGGCCCAAAGAAATCCTTGACACATATTGCATAAGCCTTTAGAACTTTCTCGATGTGTTAGTTCTAGTTCCCCTCACTATGTCATCTTTAGTTTTTATGATTGTCAACTTAGTGATCGAAAAGGCTGCTCCAAAGGGATTTTAATTTATTTTGCATGATAACTAACCAGATCCTTAGGGAATCCATTCACAGGACATGTTTGTGTTATTTTAGGTTGTACATATTGTCCTATGGTATTTGGATTCAGGGTGACCTTTTTGCCTATGAGATGAACTCAACCTTTAAGATGTCGATGATGGGTCAAATGTCTTTCTTTTTAGGCTTACAGATTTCTAAAATCCTAGAGGATTCTTTATTAACTAGGGCCAAAAATATGCTCTTGAATTTTGAAAAAGTATGCTTTGACACAAGCACCTATTACACTCAATGTCAGGCGTCCTTAACTTGTTGAATGGGACTTAGGCGGCAAGTTTGGGCCTATAATTTTTTGTTTGACTATTTTGGGTTGTTAGATTATGTTTGTGTGTGATGATCCTAAACGTTTATCTTGGTATGGCTTGGCTGCCTAAACTATCTGGTGGTGGTGGCGTCGGTGTTTGTATTTTTATTTTTTTTGTGTATTTGTTGATTCTTGTTTGTTTTATGGCGTGGTGGCTATTTGGTTAATTTAAATTGTTCTTTTAATACTGGCTGCCTTATGTATCTCACGGCTAGTAGACCTGATATAGTTTTTGCTGTTTGTATGTGTGCTTGTTATCAGGCTAAGCCTACTGAAATGCATCTTCATGCTATTAAAAGGATCTTTCGTTACCTAAAAGGAACCCTCAACATGGGTTTATGGTATCCGAAAGACTCCGGTTTTGCGCTAACAGCTTTTGCAGATGCTGACTATGCAGGGTGTTAAGGGGGTTTTTTTTTAAAAAAAAGGAGAAAGTACTTCGGGGTTCTGCTCAATTTCTCGGAGCCAGATTGTTGTTGGTCTCTATAAAGCAAAAGAAGTACTGCTATTCTCGCCATTCTGAAGTATCTGGATACATGCTTTGTCAGGATGTGTGCTAAATCCTTTGGGATGCGTTTGAGCTTTCTGGTTTACGGCATTTTGTATTCAATGTTTATTCCAAATGTATTGTGATAATCAATGTGGCATCGCATTATGCTGCAACAGTGTTAAACACTCCAGATCAAAGCACATGATATCGACACCATTTCATCAAGGAAGGTTTTGAAAGGCGTTTTGTTGAGTTATATTTTGTGAAACCAAGTACCAAACTGGCAGACATCTATTACGAAGCTTTACAAAGGAACGATTTGCAAACTCTACTCCCATCCTTGGTGTGCACCAATGTCCTAGAAACTCTGCTGGATTCTACAAAAATATAAGATAACAAAGTCTCTTTTGTTTGTAGTAATTTTTTTTATTTTCAGTAGATATTAGTACCTCCAAAAAAAACAAAAACAAAAAAAAACAAAAAAATTAGTTTGTTTTAGTTTAGTTTTGTTTGTAATATGGCTTATTGGTACTTCGACTGTAACCGGATGAACCATAGGAAAGTTTGATCGCCAAAAGAAACCGACTTAAACATTTTTATCCAACTTGTTTGGTAGCGACCATTTAGAACCGGCATGTTTTCTAGTATACATTGTTTTTTTACCCAGACATGACAGGGTCTGTTTGCGGGGGAGAATCAGTTTCTTGGCTCAAAGTTTTTGCAGGTTTTCAAGGACAACCTGTTGATGATTCTATTGCTGACAAGATTGAAACAACAAAACATATGTAAAATTATAAAGGTCTAGTTTCATAATCATTGATAAATGTGTTCAATTCATCACTCCACCATTTGGGGGTGGAGTTTTTGCTTCTTTTTAAGGTCAATTCTTGATAAAAACATTCATCTCTTTTCATAATTTTGATCAGGGGAGAAAATGTGACTTAAATTAAAAATGATAACTATATGATTCAATTGATTCTAAGTCCTATCCATGCATGTGCTAATCAAGTTTTCGATTATTGATGCACATGTGTAGGGGGAGTAAAAGCTGATATTATATTCTAAATGTCACGATATTAAATTATTTTGGTTCTTACATCAACTATCCTTGATATTCACACATAATCTTTTTGTGTCATGTTTAGGTGGCTGAAACGGAATGATGTTGTATATAACACAGGGGTATCGTATGACTGATCTTTGCCGGGGTTCTTTCGGACTGCGCCCACTAGTGAAGTGTATTTCTTATAAGTATATTGTCAAGTTGGATTTCCCGATGGGCACTTTTATCTTTCGAGCTGTTTTTCAAAACATCATCAGTTCATTTGATTTAAACTTTCGTTGTTGTTCCAAATATTTTTTTTATGCCAATGAATGTTTTTCTAATCATTTTTTGCCACGGCTTTACGTAATGATTTATTAAGAAGTAAAAGCTGAAACTGGGATTATACGGACTAAGTCGCATATAAGTTTAACTATTTATCATGGTCTGACTCACTTTTATATCTAGTGTAAGATAATACTAATAGTGTGTATTAAGTCTAGGTATATAGTATTTGGAACGGCGAACATTAGGGAATCTGATTACTTCGGTATTAGAGGAACTAGTTGTCACGTGCGGGATTGGGAAACCTGTAAGAAAGTTTTCTATTGAATTTATCTGTTCACAGGTGCAGTATTTATACTGTAATCATCGGTCCTCACGGATTGGAGGTTATTATTAACCGACCAGATTGAGTATCGTCTATACTCGGTCCCTTCAAAATATAAAACCCTTAGTGTGTTCGAAAAATATTTTTATCTAGAACACATTGAGTGGATTTTCATAAAATCATTTTTGTTGGTGACTATTTTGAAACAAAACATGGCGATTCCAATTCCATTTGATGAAGACACATGCTTTATACTCTACTACCTGTTGAATTCCTATCTTAAAGAAATCAAGAAGCCAAATACTTAAAGCTCGGCAAAACTTGTATTATATTCTTCTTCAATGTTTATGTTATGATGGATAGTAGAAGAATATTCAAGACAGCTTTCAAGATTTCAGCAGGTATGAGCATGTCATTCCAAAGTCAGAAAAGGCAAAGAGTAAAGTTCACAATTGATGCAGAATTATGAAATAATGCAGCAATCATATATTCTTTCTTATTTTCGGATCTGTTGAAGCACAAGTGAAGCACATCAAGTGAATACCCCACAACGACTACAAGATAAAGAAACATCGACAGTGTATGTAAGTTAATTCATATATTCAAGATTTCACTGCTTGTTCGAGCGACCTATTTTGAAGATTCTCATGACCTCATCTTGGGGGAGATTGTTAGAGATACGAAATTCCGTCTAACAATGAAGTTTCGGTCACTCGAAGATGTATGAAAAAAGTGTATCGTTAAATAGTAGTTTGTACATGTTTTTTAGTTGTCAAATGGGCATGTAATGTAAAGCCCGAAAAAACTGGCCATTCAGTTAAGGCCTTACATGGCCGGCCCTTTAGTGTAAGAGAAGCTTAGGTTTAGAGGGGCTTACTATAATCAGATCCCTCAGCTCCTAAGTTTCAGAATCCTACAAGCTACAAAACCTACAAAAAATTCTTTCTTTTTTACATCTTGTTTCTTTAATATATATTTATGTTTAGAATGATCTAAGACAAACAAGAATAACTTAGGAAGAGGTTATGGTTTCTCACGATACAATAAACAAACCTAGTCATGTTTCTCAATTTGTAGATTGCTTTAAATTCTGAATTGGTTAGACTATCCTGTAACGCATATACACTGATTCAACTCTGTTAGCTTGCAGGGCGTTTCAGTTGGCCCCTTTTGCATTGTGGGTCCTTCAGCAGTGTTGGGAAATAATTGTAAACTACATCCTAGAATTCACGTTTGTAGAAACACGGAATTGGGAGATAAATGCATCTTGATGAGGTTTTATTCAGATCGTTTAACTACTTTCATTGCTAAAGATTGTTCAACTATCCTTAATCTTGAATTGTATTCTATTGTCAAACAGTGGGGCAATTGTTGGAGATAACCTTCCTGGAAAAACGATTATCGGATGCAATAATGTTATTGGTCATCATGTTGTTGTTGGCATCAAATGCCAAGAAATAAAGTATAAGGTAGTCAGATTGTTGGACCTATTCATACCGTTAAATTTTATATGCCCAAGTATTAAAGGATTTATGTTTAGCTAAGCTCATTATTCTATCAGGCAGGTAATGAATGCTTTCTTGAAGTTGGTGACAACAATGAGATCAGGGAACATGTTTCTATCCATCGATCTTCAAAACCTTGTGACAGAACGGTATGTAAATATCTTTCCCCCTTTTTGGCATTACTATAAACTTAAGTGATGCTTGGTCTTATGTTAAAGAATTATATAACCAGGTTATTGGCGATAACAATCTTATTATAGGATCTTGCCATATAGCCCATGATTGCAAAGTGGGTAGCAACAACATTTTTGCAAATAACACCCTTTTAGCAGGCCATGTATTGGTGGAGGTTAGTCCTTAAATCACTTTGCTTATGCGACCATTTTGCTTATTTATCGTAAAACATTTGATTTTATAAGTCTACATGTAGGACCATGCACACACTGCTGG
>BQNB010208402.1:0-10411 GCA_026074375.1 Tanacetum coccineum
TATATATATATATATATATATATAAGAAAATAAAAAATAAGAAATAAAATAGAAATGGATTTTTTTTATTTTTATATAGAAAATAGCGTAAAGTAAAATAAAAATATTTTTGGAATTTTTTTAAAATTTTTATATAAAAGAAAATAAAATAGAAATAGAAAATATTTTTTTTAATTTTATTTTTATAAGAACGAAATTAAACTTTCTAAAAAGAAAGGATCTTCAAGGCATCCACCGTGAAACAAAACGTGATGATCATAACAAAACCTCCTCGGCAGCGACGCCAACAACTGATACGCACGAAACGTACTTGTAGAGTAATATAATATAGTAATTCCCGTTGGATGTGAAAATTGCTTGAGGACAAACAATGATCAATCTTCCGGAGTCGAAGTCCCAACGAGATTTGAATTGAAAACCACATTTTTATTTTGATGTAAAATGCTTGATTATCTTTTTATATTTTTGGTCTAAAAACTATTTTTATTACTAAGAAAATTATACGAATATTATACTAATCAATTAAACTACAAGAATTATGCTAAAATGATCTAAAAAGATTTATAAGATGAAAAATGCTTGCTAAGTGATGTGAAAAGTCCATCAAGTGTGAATTAAGGTTTTACTTAACGAATTAATTTTCTAAGAAAAGATAATTATCTCATAACGTTGGCTTATATTGACAAAAACCTCTTAAAAAGATACTAATTACTAGATGTGTAGTTTGACTATTTCTTCGGATTTTGCCCTTTAAAACATTCAAACTATAAATCTAAATAATCGAAGATTATTAATCAACTAAACCTTTTTCAAATCCACACTAAATTTCCAAATCACAATATCACTTAACAAGAACGAATTAAACTACTCACTATGCATAACGATCAAATAAGCAAAGCTAAACATTTTATACTAAGCTACACTAATGAATTGAAAAAGGATAGAAAATAGAACCGAATTGAAGAGCCGCAAATAAACGAATAACTACCCGATTTAATAAGCTAAAGAAAATAGTCAAATTCTTTCTAGCTTACTAAACCCTTAAGCTCCTCGCCTCATGAGTTGACCAGTGCCAAAGGATAAACAAACTATTAGTAATAAACACATTATATCTCAAATTGAAACTGTTTCTAATGGTTCTAAGACCCAACAATGAATGATACAATCCAAACCATAGACCCAATCGAACAAACCACAGTCCCAAACGAATCAGACGAGGTCCAACAAAGAATTTTACTAACCAAACCGCAGGACCAAATTAGAATTCTACAAACCAAATGAAAGCCCAGTTTACTCAATCGAGGCCCAACAGTAGGATTTTAGAAATAAGTTTATAAAATTTTACAAACTAGTAACTAATCTCAATAAGCTAAAACTTATTCACTCAATAAGCCAAACCGAATAATCTAGAACAACCACAAGTCACATGAAAACCTTATTTGAATAAGCACTAGGTTTGAGAGTAAGCTTAGATAAAAAATGATTAAGCTAAAACTAGGATTTCAAAAGCTCTACGAGTCAACAGGCAATTCCAACTAAAATCAAATAAGCTTGAACGAAACCTCTAAGCTATGACAATCTGAAGCAAATAAGCAATACAAATTCAGCAACAAGCTACTAATATTTTTATAAACTACGATTAAGCCATCCAACAAATTAATATTCAAAAATGAACAATAAGCCAACGTGAAACAATTTAAGCACTAATAAGCAACGAGATTAGATTCTAGAACTCAAATTAAGCACTTAACCAATTCATATCAAAACTAAAATAAGCAAATAAGCAAACGAATATTTCTCTTAAACAATATAAGCTCAAATGAAATCGAATAAGCTATTTAGAAGTTTCTTAATTCTGTTAAAAAAAGCTTTTAATAAAACTGAATCAATAAAAGAACGAAAGTAAGCTAGATCCGAACTTATTTAAGCTTATTACAATGAAAGTCCTTAAAAACTTAATAGATTGATTCGAATAAGCTTTAGAGAGCTTATAGGAGACTATTTTTAAGCTTTTAAGGAATTTTGAAAGGAATAAGCTAAAGAAATAAGCTCACGAGATTAGCTTATTTGATAAGCTCTTATGCGAACAAGAATAACAAAACAATAAGAAACATTATAAAGCAAACCATTATTTCCAATGACCTCAAATCATATTTGTTACAATATCTCAATAAGCTGTCGAATTATGCTAGTTACAATAAGCCAGAAATTACAAAATCAGCTAAACTTGAATGAAAATAAGCTAAAAACTAAAGAGTAAACTTTTAAAAATCTAATTCCTAATAATGTCAAGTTGAAGGGAGCGGGTTGCCTTTTATAGGGTGTAAGGGGGTAGATGTGTAAATTTATCCCAATCATTACAAAATAATTCAACCAATCATTAGCGTTGGAGTGGGAGACCTCGGATTGCAAAGGTATGTAAGTTCTGATCCGCCGTTACTGGTGTAGTAATAATAATACGTAATAATATATATAAAGATGATGAAATTCTTAAACTACCCTTGAGGACAAAGGTAGTAAGAGAAATCACACGATAATATAATACGTAAGAAACCGGTAAGTGATTACCGGGTCGTTTTCCCAAAGATTTATGAAATTGAGACCTCGTTTGTTATTTGGACAATGACTTGAATTGGTTTAAACTTTTTGTATTAATTTTATAAATCTACAATTAAAAAAAACAATTTAAGCAAGCAAGTAAAATTAACGACTAAGCAATTAAAAACAAAAACAAATAACGGGAATTAAAGAAAACGTGACAAATAAGCAATAATACTAAAATTAATCCCTAAATGATTTTCTAAACTATTTCTAATCCTATTTGACTATTCAAAAAGAAATGCTAAAGAAATTCTAAAACGAGACATGTTTAAAGCTAAAAATGAAGAAAACGAGAACGGGGATCGAATCCCGTTCTTTAAAAAGTGAACTTTCAAAATAATAACCCTACGAACGTAAATTTCAAACCTAAGCCTAGATTATGATAAAAGAAAATTTTATAAAAAAGAAAATTATTTTTTTGATTATTTTTCTATTTTTTAATATTTTTTAAAGTTTTAAACAAAATTAATTCACGAAAAATATAAAACTTTAAGCTAAAAATCCTAGAAAATTCCTAAAAATAGCTTGTGATAAGCAGGATGAAGGAAAATTATCAAATCGTAAAGAGCTAAACAAAATAAGCTGGAAAAAATCAAATAAGCACTCAAAGTGCTTATTAATACTAAAACTCAATAATAGGGTAAAAGAATTGATAATGCAAAGTAGGAAGTAAAAGTCCTAAGGGCACGTTGGTGAGGGGTGTGTGTGTTGAGGCTTATAAAGGTTAAGGATGGTTGAGGTTGTGGGTTTGAGTCCTGCTCACCCACAACTTCCCCTCTACCCTTTTTTTTGCAAAAACTTTGAAAAGCAAAGTTATAAAACTTAGAAAATCTAACAACTTTAATGAAAACAATTTTTTTAAAAATCGAAATTTAAGCTAAAAATAGCTTTAAAAACAAACAAAAAGCTTATTTAAGCTTTTGTTAAAACTTGATAAGCTAAAAACGGGTATAAGCTAAAGCTAGAACTAAATAAGCTATCACTAACTTAAAACTAACCTAATAAGCTACTCTAAGCTAGAAATGAACAAAAAGCACAAACCATAAGCTAGAATTTCAATTAAGCACTTATTTAAAAACTACATACCAAACAGGCAATTAGCAACTTTTGAGCTTATTTTTAAACTAGCTAGAGGAACCTTATGACAATCTAGCTTATACTTATTTAAAGCTCAGCTTACAAGCTACTTGAAATAACAAACAAAAAGCATTTTGAAATTCAATTAAGCACTGAAAAAGCACAATGAAAAAGCTATTTAGGCTATTTTTGATAATTTTGGTTTTTCTATGAAATGCTAAAATAAGCTAGAACCTAACCTAAATAAGCTATGAACTACTAAATATGAGCCTAATAAGCTAGTTAAGACAGAAATTAAACAAAAACTTATGGCAATAAACTAAAAATCACAAATAAGCACTTTGATAAAAAAATGCATACCAAACAGGCCTTATGGGCAACTTTGAGCTTAATTCCAAATAAGTAAATGGATCCTTATGGCTATAAGCCCTACAACTACTTAAACCTTGGCCAAAAGGATACTAAAAACAGGTCTTAAAAACTATTTTGAAAAACAAATGGTCAAAGAAAAAGTTATTTGAAAACAGCTTATTTACTCAGCTCATGCTGAGTTCACTTTTTATTATGAAAAGACAAATTGCAAATTTAAAGCTTAAAAACATATTACTAAATGAACTTTTTAGAACAAAATAAGCTAAAACATATTGAATATGACCTATGATCTACTTGTGTTTAAAATTTAAAATTCTAAAAACTATGTTTACCTGCTGATAATTGATCTTGAAAAAGGGTCATTTGTCTGTTTTAGCTGCTGATGCAATTGATACATTTTATAACCAAACTCAAAACAACTTGATGCAGGCTAAGAGACTAGTTTCTAACTACTTAAAAACACTTAACCAGGAACAAATGAAGCAATTTCAATACCTAGAAAATATTTAAACTAAAAATGCACTTTAAACTGAATTAATGATGACAAATTCAAATTAACAACTAGCAAACTTAATAATAACTAGATTAAGCCTAACTAAGCTCATAAATTCTACACTTATAAACTCAAATATGAGATTTAAATTGAAAATTAAGGACCAATTAGCCTCAAGCGGTACTAACTTAAGTTAGTACTACTTGTCCCAAACACTCCTTAATTTCACTCAAGTCCATATTTAGCTTATTAAAATAAGAATTTATCAAAGTCTAAATACCAGATATCAATAAGCTTCTAACAAACATAATAAGTAAATTTAAACTACTGAATAAGCAGAAATGATAAGCTACAAGATTATGCTAATATTTTTAGTTTTTAACTGTTTTAAGACAAATAAGTGCAAACTAAGATCTTAAACTAACAAGCTAACATATTGAGCATCTAACAACTATATTAATCATAAAATAAGCTAATCTAAACAGAAATAATCTATTATTAAACAGTAATAAGCTAAAATGCAATTTTAAGCTACAAAATGTAAAGAGAGGACTTACAACTGCCTTTACACAAAACAAGGCTTATAAATGCTCTTTTAAGCTATCAACAAGCTCCAGCTTATCAAATGATAAGTTGGTATGGTCCTGGAAGCCCTTCCATTACTAGCTTCCCTTCCTTAATAAGCTGAGGTGATTTATAGAGTGGAATTAAGTGTCAATAAGCTCATTAAGCTTTAAGAGCTTTAATGAGAATGTTGCTAGCTTAGGTAGTGTAAATAACAACTTATTAAGAGCTTAAAAGAATAGTTGAGAACTTATTAAACCATTTTGCTTTTAAAGTAAACTGAATCCAACACAAGATTAAAAGTAACTTCAAATTTTATTAATGAAATATGAATTACAATGCTTTTAAATGAAGATTACAAAGACTTAATTGACTATAAACTAGAAAATTACAATAAGCTAAAACTATTTTTACACTACTCCTAAATTAAGCTAGATGATTAAGTGAGTGAAGAAAGTCTTGTATTTATAGCAAGAGTAGATGTTTCTAGGTCATCACACGGTCCTCTCAATCCAAACCCTTCATTCCTTGCAATCATTAGATCCCTTGTCTTAGCCGTTAGATCAAAAATGTGATTACACGGATTGCCAGCGTGGCATTCCTTATGTTAGAGGCCTTGTGCTTCTTTTAGCTTGTTTTTAGTGTAAATTTCTCATCAAGGTGTGTTTCTTTTAAGTCCACCGTGTCATTCCTTGACCTAATTGGCCAATCATGAGCCTCTTGTGACGTTTTTGATGCTGACAAGGAGCTTGGTACTAGCGTCTTCTTGTGGCCATGTCAATTTGAGATTGGGAGGGTTAATTGCATTTTAATTAAGTTAAAATGAGAAGGGTGAAATGGGGGAGACGGTGAACACTAAAACTGTTTTTCCTGCCCCCCAATTTTATACGTTTGTGTTTGACTGAGGGTTATTGGGTGTTGACTTGGGCTTTTCATTTATAAAAGAATTGGGCCGGGTGAAGGGTTAATGGACTTGGTGAATTGGTAAAGGGTTTATAGATTAAGGCTAATGACCATTAGTCTTGTATTAACAAAGGACTAACGGTGTTATGAATTTAAGGGCTTTTGGTGAAAATGGTTTAACATTAAGGGTTATTTGGGTATTTTAAAGGTTTTGTCTTTTTGTGGGATGACCATTGTTTGACCAAGGTTGACTTTGTTGACCTTTGCTAGAAACTTCCAGCTCTTGTGCACTCTATTTGTTCACGTGTTCGTGTTTGCCCGGTTTTGACCGTTTTCTTATGATTTTTGCAATATCCGTACCTACACATCACAAATGACAAAACAAGCAATATACAAGCATAATTTGCACAATTTAATCATTTAAGGGCCATTTTTGGTATAAAAAGGATATGCGATTTCTCACATATCAGTTCCTAGTTCATATTTTAATGTGATCCTTTTATTTGGCTAAGTCCAAAAAATACTATAAGTTAACCGAAAATAAGTGGCCTAGTTTTAAGCTATTTCTTTTGCTAATCTGAGCCAAGAATGTTTGATACTAAAAGTAAGGTATATTTCAAAATACATCTAATGTAGTTCCCCAGTTAATTTTTAAGGTGGCTCCTAAAAAATTTCCACGTTGCTTCTCAACGATTTCGCCACCCAAAGTGGTTTCCAAGCGTCGACTTAGCATGCCTTGTTGTCCACCCAAAACTTTAAGTACGTAGTCATTAAAATTTACAAGTATGTGTGTGACATATTTCATAAGTAGACCATATTTTTACCATGCACATTTTGCCAACAATTTTCCACTAATCAATATGTTAGTAACGTGTAGGCTTGATAGGTAATAATGAGCTATTATATAGGTTTATATTATCCACCTTATATAATGGGACTTCTTGAAAATACTCGTCAACTTCTTCATAGATAATCATGTCTGAAAATGAAGGCAATAACCCCCTTGCCCTTATGCTATTTGTAAGCAATATTTTTCTTCTTCTATTATGTTTTGTTCATTGTTTTACTAATGATATTGCATGCAGTTTGCATTCATAAGCATGTAATGTTTAATGTTTCTTATATTTTGTTTATTTTTTCGCAGGAGTCTCCGCTAGAGGTAGAGCCTTTGAATATGGTTAAACCCTTCGCTGTTTTAGTGGTCAATGACTGGAGTGGTACTCTATATGCGTTCGGAGGCATCCCCGTTTCAAATATGATGACTGATGTACCTGTGGGTAACATGCTAGACGACAGGGTCGTTCCGGACTTAAGCCTCGGTACCCATGTTCCCGCCGTAAACACTACTGATATCTTACGCTCTTATGGCCGTGCTGCTCAAGAGGAAATAATTCCAAATTTGGGTCTCACCCTTTGGTCAGAGAACCAAGCTTTGATAGGAGCTAATGAGGAACTTCGTGCCCTCGTCCGGGAGATGAGGATGAGAGAATCTGAAGCTGAGCGCTTGTGTGATGATATTCAAGATGTTATCTAAGCTAAGGATAACCAAATTTCTACTTGTATGAACGAGAATGAGCGGCTTCGCTATAAGAGGAGGAGGATGTTGTCTGAGATTTCCGCCTTGGAGGAAGAAGTTAGTCATTTACGCCGTGGCCAGTCGTCACGTCGCCGTCGTTAGACGGTGTTTGTGTTAATCGCACGTACTTGTATATCCACCTCTGTTAGGCAAATTTTCACTTGATATGTTGTAACACCCCCATTTTTGACATATAGCAGCGGAAGCTAATCTGGGGTATTACTTCATGGATCAACAGACATAATCATAGAAAACGACTCATAAAGAGACGTATTGGAAAATTTTGTTATCATTTATTTATTCATTAGAGTTTTTACAAAAAGAGGTCCCAAAATCTTGAAACATAAAGTTTGAATAATAACAATTTATCCATCTTCAAGTCCGTGCCACTTCGTGCCATAAGTTGCTTAATTACCTGAGATAAACATGCTAAAAAGGTCAACACAATGGTTGAGTGAAATTCATAGGTTTATGATAAATAGTTGAATACAAGTCATCATAGACAGTGGGTTACGTTGTTATACACCCATAGATAGTAATAATTGCAATGAGTACAATTATCATAGAAAACAGTATTATTGCCCTAAGCTCATGACATCAATACGTTAACATGGAAATCACCGTAGTGACATTGGTTGAGGAACAAATGTCCCTGTGGAAAGGTAACTTGCCAAGGTTACCCATTAAGTCAAATATAGTGCGTTTGGTTACCCCATGAACGGGTATACCAACGGGAGTCGTCACCCCCAATAGATCTATCCACAATATTTGCGTTTACTCGCAAGTAATTAATGTTTCATGATATGGAAATAGTGGCACTGGAAGGTACTTAGGCAATAATATATCTGGATAGCATACAGTTGGAAAAACACTTGCATTCATGGTTTAAGCATGTATCCCCCTCGCGGGTTTATAAAGTATTTAAAAGATTTAAAATGCGAGGCTATGAACTCACCTTAACAGGGAAATCTGATTGATGGCAAAAGTATATGAAATGAAAGTAACGGCCTCGTCACGTAACCTGAGGGTAATATGTCAAGTCTTAGTGTGATTGTTTATGTTTTCAAAACTTTATAAAGTTTAACATACATCTTACTTTGATTTATTAATTTATGGAAATATTGTATCACTGTTCGGGCTATCATAATTCAGAGGTCATGCAGTAAACGTTTGAGGAGCTAGGACACTTTAAATCGTAAATCCAGCAAACTCATCAAAACGTATACTCAAATGAAACCCCTCACATGAAATTCCCTAGTAACGTGATACGATAAGATTTTAAGTTTCTTCAAAAGCTAGTCGATGATAAGTTACGTTAAATATGTAATTGTTTTATAATGCGTCGATAGATTATTAATAACGACAAATGTGTCAGGTTTTAATAAAATCAAGTCTTATAATATTTATATATATTTTTATAATTTCTACAAAAATATTACATTTTATATTTTTAAGAATAAAAAAATGGCAATATATACCCTTGATTTATATATTTTTACAATTTTAGTCCTTTATATATAAAGGATATATAATTTAAACCTTTAACTTTTAAAATTGGGAAACAGCCCCTTGTAGTTATAAATTTAGGATAATGACATTTTTGGCTCAAAACTATAATATTTCAGAAATTTACAATATATACCCTTATACATGAAAATATTTGCAATTTAAGTCCAAAATTCATAATTTTGATAATTTACAATATAGAAAGTAATTTGCAAGTTATAGCTTATTATAATAAGATAAAATAAGTTAGAATAAATAAGTTTTACGAGCTTATAACTTATCAAAAGAGCTTATGAGCTTAAAATCATAAAATGGGCATGTTTGGTTTAAAATAATTAACCCGATAGGTTTAAGCTTTTAGGATTAGTTTTAATGCTTATAACAATAGTTAAAAAGCTTATAGAAATAGCTTATAACGATAGCTTATGGCTTATAGCTTATTGAGTTTATGAAAATATGATTTAGAGTTTTAAGGTGCGTTTGGTTTTAGGAAAAACCAAACCATATGGTTTGTGGTTCAATGCTTTTAACAAGAGCTTGTATATGATCTTTAGAAAGCTTATTAAAGATTTAAAATACATCATGAGTTTATTGAACAAGTTATTGAGCTTACTTGAGCTTATATGGGCCGAATGAGCTTATTATGGGTCAAACACCTTGAAAATTAATCAAAGACCTTCCTTCTCTTGTTTTCTTGGCTTCTAATCTGATCTAAACTTCTTCCTTGGCTTCCTTACTTCTTTTAGAACATTATTTAGAGGTGGTTTGAAGCTTGGATGGTGATTTGAATGTGTATGAATGTATGCGTGTATATATTATGGTAGAAATGACTTACGGACCAAGTTTTCATGAGTAGGCACCAAGTAAACTTGGAGTGGGGTTTAAGGGCTGTAGAGTAGTAACTAAAGGCTGCTAGGGGTGAGTATGAAGAACTAGAAACTAGCTATAAAAGGCGTGGAGTGGTGGTGAAGGGTGCGGGTTGCAAGAAAGGCGACGAGGTGGTGTTTGCTTGGTGACCAAGTGTTGTAGAAAGCAATGAGGCAAGGAGGTGGGTAATGATGATGTCAAGGTGATGGTAGGGTGCTAGCTTGAGGTTCTTGAGGTGCTTGCTTGATTTAAAATAGGTTTAAAAGTGGTTTAGGGTGTTTTGGGTCATATTAGGGTTTTTGGGTTAGGTTTTATGGTTTAATTCGAGTTAGGGTTAGGGTTTAGGATAATTTAGGGTTTATATGTTGAGAATTATGTGTTTGTAACTTATGCCTAAGAGCTTGTATGAAATCTAGAAGGAAAAAGGAGGGAAAATGAGCTTATTTAAATTC
>BQNB010208403.1:0-10411 GCA_026074375.1 Tanacetum coccineum
AGTTTTTATATGTTTTCGTCCGTTGTTATACGTTTTCGTCCATTTTTATACTTTTGTGGCTGATTTTGTATGTTTTTGTCAGTTTTCATCCGTTTTTGTGCGTTTTCGTCTGTTTATTTACATTTTCATCTGTTATTATACATTTCCAATCGTTTTTATACGTTGCCGTCAATTTTTATACGTTTTCGTTCGTTGTTATAAGTTTTCGACCATTTTTATACGTTTTCGTCCTTTTTTCACGGTCATCATACGTTTTATCCGACTTTATATGTATTTATACGTGTTTGTACATTTTATACGTTTTGGTACGTTCTCATACGTATCAAAGCATACAAAAACGTAAAAACGTACAAAAACATACATAATGAATACAAAAACGTTCAAAAATAGAGAAAATGTATGAAAACGGACGAAAGCGTATAAAAACGAGCGAAACGTATAAAATGGATGGAAAAGTAAAAAAACTGACGCAAACCTATAAAAACAGATAATAACGGATAAAAACATATGAAAACTTATAGAAATGTTAAAAACGTATATTAACATTAAAAACGTACAAAAATATATAAAAGCCGACAAAAACATACAAAACGGATGAAAAAGTATAAAAACGTACAAAGAAGGTATAAAAACGGATGAAAACGTAGAAACAACGGACGAAAACGTATAAAAACGTATTAGAATTTTTTTTCATGTTATTTGATTTTAAATTTTACTTTTCAAATTCTTTAGTTTCTCGTATTAGACTTTTTTTATAATATTTGTTTTTGTATTTCGAATATGTCTTTATAATACAAAAATGACTAGAGAATTGAGATAGAAAAAAAACAATACTTGAACATATTTTCTGCTTTTGCAAAATGGAAAATATAAACGCATGTTTCTCTAACTAAATGCATTTTCTAAAGGGTAAAAGCTATAAAATACCAACATACTTTCACATTCGTGCCGATTTGACACACATACTATTTTTTGTCCTGCCTAAACCAACGTACTTTCAAATTTTGTTCCGATATCACACATAAGATAATTTGTTACCGACACGCTGGCAAAAATATTCCATGCTGACATTTTTTTTAATTTTTCTTATTCATTAATTAAGGTCAATGCTAGATAGGCTTTCCACCACCACCACCACCACCTACCTCCACTACCTCCACCACTGCCACCATAGATGACCCTAGAATCACCACCACCACCCAAAGCTAACAACGACCACCACTGCCACAAACAAACCTACATTGGAGAATAATTTGTATAGGAGCTTACGTGTATGTCTTGTTTATTTATAGTTACTACTTTATTATAAACACTAATTATCCAATTTTATATGTATGTAGCATATTCAAATCACGAGATGCTGACAATGATGGTTACTTGAAACGGTCAGAGTTGGAAACTTCATAAGAGACACATTTGATAATGAAGAGGAACACATATTCACGTAGTATCCTTTAGATGAGATTTTGACAAGGATAGTACTCAAAGCCTAACAATGATGGAATTTACGTTTCTCAGTTTTTGTACGAACCACTCATCAACAACAGCTTGACCACGAAAGAAAATGGAGTAATGACAGAAAAACTAGAGAAGTAACGTTCTTCGAAACCATCTATATATACCATTCCCAATCTCCTTCACATTATTACTTACATATTATTTATTTGCAGACTCTTTAATCATGATGTAAATAAGGATAATGAGATGAACTATGAAGAACTAGAAAAGGCAATAGTGGAACTGAAGATAACAGAGCAAGATGCTGGTGCATTTGCAAAAAGTATGAATACGCCTGCTTGCTTCAGGTCACAATGATCTAGTCACATTATTTCAACGTTATGTTAGTGTAAGATAACCCCTTACTCTCTCCCTGTCAACCACTTAACTAGAACATATATAATGAGCTTTAATTATGAATGACATGATGGGGTTAACAACATTATTGGCCATCAAGGACGCGTTTAGCTTTTACTGTCATGCTACACTTTATATTACAGATACATCTATGTTACCAGGCGCTTTTATGAAACAAACAGCTACTACTGCTAGTTTTGCCAAATATAGCCCAAGTATAATTTGTTGTTAGGTGTTACCGTGTTTGATTCTTGTGGATAACAGGATTTGATGGATATCAATAAGATGACGGACATGTTGGAGCCGGAGGAAAGCGGTGTTGGTGGATTGCAGTTGCCGGTGAAAGATCGACTCGTTTTTAGGCCGTCTGAGGCTCTGAGCGGTAATCGTTATTAGGTACATAATTTGAGTTTATCGAATTATTATGTGTAGAGCAGTGTGATTTTGTGAGAATATGAAATTAGGGGGTGTTCACTCGCTACAGGTTAAAAATCGTTCAAATGTAGTCGAAACATGGGGTTACCTCGGTCAAAACTCGGTTTGAAGTATTTGAAGCTACAAGGTAGCCGATCACCCGACTAGCACCTAGCGATTTTGTAACATTAAATGGCTTAGGAAGGGAATATTCGGATTGGACTTTTTATATATGAATAACAAAATTATATGTATGAGATGTTTATAGGACCATATAATTGTCTATAGACCCGAGCATTAACACACTTGTTAAAATACATCAAACCGACTTCGGAACAACTTTGACTGAGTTAGCACCGAGTTTTGACAAAACTGATTATTTTGGCTGACTCGGCTCAACTCACCTCGGACATTGTGCCTGTAGGTAGTAATCGCTTATTACTTTGTGATCCAAGTTTTACAACACTGGTTAGGCTTATTTAAAGTTGTTGATTGGTTATCGGGGTATGAAAAAAACCTAAAAAACTTATTGAAGGTGTTTGGGTAAGCTTATGTCAAATTGCTTATTAGTTATTTTGGGGAAGATGAGGGGTTATTTGATAGTGAATAACTGCCACTACTACAAAAAAGGCCATAAAGCCCGGTTGAAACTGCACATAAAGCCATGTTTTCGATGAGGGCTCAAAGGGGAGGGGACTCTATTCAAGAATGACATAGAGCCCGGTTTTGGAAACGGGCTTTATAACCTGATATTGGCAGCTAGCTATGGCATTGTGAAGGGAGGGAGGGAGTGGAGAAAGAACAATAGCTATGTGTGATTTAGTCAATTGAAAAAGTTAAATTAATCCCGCTGAATGATATTGTGAATTGAAATGTTGAAAAAGTTGAATTCATTCCGCTCAATGATTTCGCGAATTCAAAAGCTGATTTAAACCCGCGAGCAAAGCCTGGTTGTTAATTGAGAAACAGGGCTTTGTTAGAGACATGGTAATAGAGCCTGGTATTTTAAGTAGGAACATGGCTTTATTAGTGAAAAAAATCCGGAATCTAGCAAAGAACCATGTTTTATGAAAAACAGGGCTTTATTTAAGGGCCTCTATATCACTTTCTGTAGTAGTGTGCATAAGTTATGCATAAGCTCATCCTAATCTCCTTAGTATAAATTATGTGTGTTGCCTTATTCTGCCTCGAGATATGAACCACATATCTTAAGACGTTATACATTGGTACTGATGACGTATAGTCCAACCTCGGGTCATGAACCCGACCCACGAATAGTACTTATACCCAGGCCCATGATGTATGGGCCAAGGGGGGTGATTGGTTAAGCTTGTTGAAAGAACTTATAGTGGGTAACTTATGCCAAGAAGTTTTTTTAGATATTTGGGGGAATAAGGGGTTTTTTCGAATAACTGGATAATTAAGCAAAAGGTTATCCATATACAAGTACGTCATCTTAGTATCCTTTAGGGAAGATTGAAGCCAAAATAAGTGAATCTGTCCGCGTTCAGTAATAAAGAAAACCACAATCCTATCTTTAGTTTTTAAAGTTACAAGGTTCAGTAGTTTTGCTGGTGTACACTCTACTTATATCCTATCTTAAGTTCCGCACCATATTTGTAACATGCTCATGTATCTTGTTTGAGTGTATACATACTGAAGTGTCGTTCATTTTCAGTTTCATCTTCGCACTCCAAAAGTTTCCTCTATGATGGCATCTATATACAATTGATGCGAAAAAATCTCACTCGCTGATCAAGATGACGTGGGAAGTGGTGTATCCAGCAGTGCACAAAATAAAAGCCTGAAAGTATAGTGATATCAAGTGGAACGAAACGTTTTGAGTTCAGGTAAGGAGTATAGTTACTTCAACAAGTCAATGTTTTAATGTAATGTAACCTGTACAGTTTGATCTAATTGTGAGATGTTTTTCAATGTTGTAGAAAGTATCACTGAAGAAGAATATTTGCTGAGAAAAGTCCTTAATCTTGTTTTAACAATATTCAAAACTTTTTGTATCTCTTGGCAATCAGAGTATTATTGTAATTTGCGTATGAATGATTATAACAGATTTGCGCCGATGACCTCTAATACTGATTTTTGTACTCGGATGTTGCACATAGTTACCCCTTCATCTAGAAAGTCCAGAAGTAGGGAATCATCGCGTTCATGCGTCATTCACCAAAAATAAGATAGGCGAGAAGGTATTCGGTTCAAGATAATAAATTGATGAGACAAGGATTACGAGAGACCGTTCATAACCGTCGCCTCTGTCAATGAAGAGGCAACAGAGATAATGATATTAAAAAGAAGCAGAAATAAACTTCAAGAGAACTCCAAGTGGTATAAGCTCATTTACAACTTGGTGCCTAGCTTTGTAGTTAGAAAAGGGATTTTTCTAATAGATATAAAACAATTAGGTAAATTTGGTAAATGTATTCGACAATTTAAAGAAAACTATGAGATATCAGCGAAATATGTAAATAATAGCCATAATTTTTGGGTGCACATTACACAGGCCAGGTCTTTTTTTCACTTGTGAACTTTCTTCAGATGGAAGCCACTCTAGTGCCTAGAAAAAATGATGACTGTTGGTCAACGAACACTGTGTCACCTCTGCAGGCAGATGTTTTGACCTTGAAGCGTGGTCCAAATGGGTTTCCTGATATCAGAAAAACAATATCCATTGATGTATAATTCCCCATCCAAGAAAGGTGGGTTCCTTGAAAGCTGTTGTTAGAGAGAGAAAGCACATGTAGGAAGCTAAGGTTCCCTACATGAGGAGACAACGAGCCTTCTAAGCCATGTGAACACAGCCGTAAAGCAGTCACTCGTTTGTGCCGCTTTCCACATGATACACCACTCCAGACACAGACACAGAAATGAAAGGAATGGTTCCACGAGGTTATAACTTTGTATGAATCTTGGGTGATTTTTGACTTAAATGACAACAACGCCTGATAATGAGTCTCATTACTGCCGCTGGAAGTAGAGACAGTGGCGGAAGTATGACATGTTATCGCGAGACCGTAAAAGAGAAAAGAAATAATAGAGGAACTTGCCACCTTCTTTTGTCTGAATCTACAACTTTTAGTATGCAACTTGTGAACATTCAATCATGCATTTTGGTACATAACTTCTATACTAGAAGCAATTATTTAATGTTAAAAATGTTTATAAAAATGGTGGGTTTTGTAAGGAGGTTCGACATGGAAACACAACGCTGCTGGCCATTGGTATTCATCAGTTGTTCTTTGGTAATGATGTCTTCTGCTGTTTCCCCCATTTTTTTGCTTTTAATGAATTTGCCGGAGAAGACGGTTGTTAGCTTATCTGTATTCTGCTTATAATTTTTGAGCTTAATGTTTCCGCCTTATTTTGAAACTTGAGAGTATTATGACGAAAACACGAGTTAAAACTGATGATTTGGAGATTAAAGTAGGAGTACAAAGTTGCTAACAAACTCACTATGGTCTTTTCAGTATTATTGAAGTATGGGTTCCAACCAATGCTCATAGCCATCTTGTAGAAACAGCGGGTTGATAACTACAGCAAACAATCGCATCATATAATAAACATATACTAGCAATGCTCATAGCCATCTTGTAGAAACCGGGAGTTGATAACTTAGCCCAACCAAAATATACTCCTGCAGGATGTTCGGCAAGGACAGATGCGTACCACTCCACTGATAAATTAGCTGAAACGGTAAAGATAATCAGTGATTTATGTTTTTCAATCTATATCAGTCTATAATTTGTTGACGATTATCAAGAGCTGAGCTTCGACCAATCAAGGCTGGGGTCTGCTACACTCGCCTGCAACCCACTTAAGGTTGAAAGATAGCCTAGCTGTAGAGGTGGTAATTTCGACCGAGTACTCATGAATGGGTCGATTCAGGTTTTGTTCTATCGCTAACTTGTATAATAAAGAGACACGTCAGTTGGGACGAAAGTCCCCCAAAAAACAAAGGCCACATTAATCATTTAACTAAAAGAATTACATCATTACTAAACTACAATTTCTGATGGCTTTAGATAATATAATGAGCTGTTGGCATCGAACATTGTCACCTTCTTCCGAAGCTCTGAATGGATATATTTTGGGTGATAACATGTTCCAAAAACAGTCAGTACAGCAACTAACCAACACTAGTACATATGGGCTATTTCGACCCATTTTACTTATGAGTGGTAAATAAAAAAATAATTTGGAGAAAAAAATGGTGCCCAGTACATAATAGAACCTCCCAAATCAAATACTTATAATAATGTCAGATATAAACTCCTAAAAAATTATATAATTATTTTTCTTTATTTTACAGACCTGCAATAAGCCACGTATAAAATGGTTCAGTTCAGGTTCTGTTAAAAAGATATAAACTCCTAAAAAAAAGAATACTCGGGTTTTTGGGAATTACACACTTCCACATGATTAATGGCTGCAACCGAAAAGCATACCTGCAACAATTTGTATTCTTTAGTTTTTCAGAGGTATTGATGTTGTTCTGATAAATGAAAAGTTCAAATAGCCCTTCACTTTTGCCGAGTTTTCATAAAGTTCAGATAGTTACAAATTTGCATTCTTTGGTTTCTTATCTCAAGCAATCCTTGCACATGAATCATTTTTCAATTCTGGGGCAAACATGAAAACTTCAACTTTTCATAAAATATGATTAAGACAATATTGTGGCGAGTAAACCTTAAGTCGAATTCAACACCACATATTGGATTGAGGGAAATTAAACCACACATAATGATGAAAAGAGTTTGACACATATGATGCATCAATAAACGTACTCTTACGTCTCTTACACTTATGCAACAAGAAAATTAAACCACACGTACAAACACGCTTGACAACGTGACGTTTATTTATCTACCACATGCACTGCTCCTTGTTGCAATTACTTTCAACTTCACAATGCAAGCTTGGTATTAGACCTGAAAGAGTACAAAAAGACAATATTAAAACCATTTTAGTGATGATTTATTGACTAACTCATGTAAAATCACATTCTACAAAAAGGGAGAACAAAGTACCTCATATATTTTGAAGTACATCGAGAATACGCTGCAATTCAATGACAACGATTTCTATTTTCATTCGCTGTGGTGGGGAATCCAGAGAGCATGATACTCCAATATTAATAGTTGCAATCAAACATTCTTTCACTTTCTTTGCATTCGCTTCCGTACTTTGCAACACAATTGCATCATTATCAATAACATCGATTACATGATCTTGTAATGCCATGTAAGCAAATTTATGAAGGCTAAGACCTTCATTAAACATGACGTCTGTTGGCTTTTTCCCTGTCATCACCTCTAGTAATAATATTCCAAAACTGTAGACGTCCCCACTACTTGTCATCTCGCTCCCGATACCATACTCTACAAACAAAAAACAATTACGGGTAATTAATTTATTTACAAACTATAACGTGTAAGTAAATATAAGCATCATGGAATAAAGGATATATTACCCGGAGGTGCATAACCAATTGTTCCTTTAACCCCAGATGAGCTGTTTTGGTTTAAGTGTGCTCCAGGTAGTCGAGCTAAACCAAAGTCTCCTACATGAGCCACCATATCATTGTCAAGTAGAATGTTGCTTGGCTTCAAGTCACCGTGAAAAATCGTTGTTTGGCAGCGGTTGTGAAGATAATCAAGTGCGGTTGCGACATCTTTGAGAATATTTATTCTTTGAACAAGATTGAGTTTCGTGGTATTTGCACTTGAATGTAGCCAATCGTGCACACTTCCATTGGGCATAAACTCGTAAACCAATGCTTTAAAATCATTGCCTTGAAAATCAACACTTGAACATGAAGTTATAATCTTCAACATATTACGGTGTCGAATATTCCGCCATGCTTCGCATTCTGCTAGAAAACTTCTGTGAGCACCTCGACTTTGAAGATGTAGAACTTTGATGGCAACAAATCTATCATCATGAGAATCGAGGATTCCTTTATATACAGAGCTGAACCCACCCTCCCCAATTAAATTCTCTGTGGTGAAGCCATCAGTAGCCTTGAGAAGTTCATTGTATGAAACTTTTAAGAACCTTTCATTCCCTGAAGATTGAGATGGCTGACTGTTGCGTTTCTTCTTACACAAAAGATACACACAACATAGTACGATGAGCAACGTTGGTGCAATCACAATGAAAAATATGAAGAAAGGAAACCTTTTTTTCTTACTACCCTTTTCCTTGCATTTGGGTAACTCAAGTGTAACCAAACCACCACATAGCTTATTATTCCCCAAAACCGAAAATGCACTTGCATTGGCAAACACTCCTACAACCGGCACTTCACCCTCAAAGTCATTAAAAGATAGGTTCAAAAATTCTAAGGACACCCATTTGTCTAAGAATTGAGGAATTTTGCCTGATAAATTATTGTGAGAAATATCGAGTACCCCCAATCCTCTCAAGGAACTTAATGAAGACGGTATTATGCCTTGAAATATGTTGCCACTAAGGTATAACTCTGTAAGGCTAATGCACTCACCAAGGCTAGTAGTAATGGTGCCTGATAAGTTTGTTGGATTATGGTAGTCGAAAGCACGAATACATTACGAATATATGTGAGCCTATTGGGGGCACACACGTTAATACACGGAGAATACGTTTTAAACTTCACGATTAAAACTACAAGAAATTAAACCGGTTAAGACATGAATTCGTTAGTGTCTTAAAGCTGAGAATCGATAAGAAGAAAGCCATGAGGATCTAGGATACGTTTGAGAATATTCCTAGGGAATAAGAGCCGGTTGGATAAGGAAAAGTGAAGGAGTAATTGTGATTAGCTTAGGACTTGTTTCCTAAGTATATCACAACTAGGGTGAAGGGATTATAAATACCCATTCTCCCTAACTCATTCCATACGTCCTAAATTCACAAATAACTCAAACAATACTCGATCTTTTTCTTTCTTTTCCTGCCGAATTCAACATCTTTTATGTTTAGATTTTCGGTTCATTGGAGCACATTGAATTCGAGTATACATTCAAGAGGTTGATTGGTCTCACTTGTTTCTTCCTAGCTTGACATAACAAGTTATACACGAGGTGTTTGTTGAATCTCTTGTTCGAAGGAAAAACCCTAAAAGGGTTTCGGGTTTTGTTAAATTCGGTTCTTGGATTTCGGTTGATTAGGGTTTTATAAACCTTAATTCGGTTGTGTGGTTTTTCGGTTACTATCTCAAAGGGTGCGATTGGTATTCGGTTAATAATACAAAGGTTGTACGTTAGTGAAGTTAAGCCTAGCATAGCTTAACGTGTTCGGTTGACGTGATTGTGTGAGCAACCGTAGAGGCAATTATTTTAATTGCTTGTTTCATTTTCTTGATCAAATTATCAAAAGGTACACGTTTCTATTTACCTTTTATTTGTGTTAACCATATGCTATTACTAGGTCCTATCCGCTGCGTACTCGTGGCTAAACTAGTTACCTAGGTATTTAAATCCTAACAGCTCACACCTATGAATTAGTTTTTTGACATAGTTGTTAGATGCTCAACGTCTTTGTGTATCTTTTGTATCTCATAAAATACATTTACATATAAAGGTCTCATTGATGCGAACCATAATCGAGGAGAACCATTATACTGAGATCTTTTTTAAAACCATACACTCAAGCATTTCTAGGAGCATATAGGTGTTGCTAGACGCTAACCATGTAGGTGCTGAATTAAATGAATATCATATAAACAAATATAAACGCAACGGAACATGCACCTATCAACGGATCTATAGAGTCATATGATCAATCAAATAAATAACAACGATTATTACCTCTGTAGCGTGATCGGTAGAATCAAAGAACAACCTTATTGTGTACACGATCTATCCAAGAAACCAAGTGACCAAAGTAGATCACCTCTATGAATATCCACACTACACTTCACCATATACCTCTTGGATGCAAGTCCTTAAACCCATAAACCTTGGAATCAAGCCTTGAATAATCTAGATTTAAGATTGAGGAACAAAATGAAAACACTAGGTGGGAATCCATTCTTGTGCCATATATAACAAAGGAGAGAGGGGAAACGTTTTTTGGTATGTTGTTATGTCAAATTATGAGGAGAAATCAAGTATTTATCATATAAAAATTTGATCTTATCCCCTTCTTT
>BQNB010208404.1:0-10411 GCA_026074375.1 Tanacetum coccineum
CGTGGAATGAGCATCCGTTTTGCTCCAACTAGATGGTGTCGGATCAAAGAGGTACCACGTTGTTCCCTACGGGGAGCTCGATGGTATTCATGTAGCCCTCATGGCAAGGTTTGGAGTAGTCTCCAAGAGTACGGATAGGATTCTCGTCTCCCATAGTGGTTGATGAGAATGGGTTACGAAACAAATAGCATAAAGAAAAGATAAACTATGAGAAAACTAATATGCATAATTTAAAGTATTCCTTAAAAGGATTCAAGCAAGTAGAACTAAGCTAAAATATGATCAAAACCTAACTATTCCCCACGCAACGGCGCCAAAAACTTGATGTGGTTGTCGTAAGGGACTTCTACAAGAAGTTTTACAACTCCCTAGGCAGAGTACCTAACCGTTGTAGTAGTTGTATAGGCAAGACTCGGGGGTTGTTATCGTTCTCTAGGGGAATAGGTTGGGAAGGCTTGATCACGGTCTAACAGAATTCTAGGGGTTGAGAGAATATTATTTTTGTATTTCTATGTTTTATGGAAAGCAGGTAAATCATATATTTGAGAGGTTTGGTTGGTTTTAGCTAATAAACTAAATAATAATCTATGCTAATGGTGATAACAATATAATAAAAAGATTGTATTTATTTAATCATGTATTACTCCCTAGATTGCTTCTCCTAGTGTTGTTGCTTTATCACACTTGTGATGATCTATGTAATTATTTCCTAAGTCGTGAACAGATTACACGAACCTGCCGTCTATTTAATATTCCGTTAGGGCAACGCACAAGTAAGGTAGTATGAAGACTATTACAAGGCCTCTAAGAGTACATTAAATGCATTTGAAATATATTAAAAGTGGATCAACCATATAAGGGCAAGGTAGTATGAAGACTGTTACCCGATGGTATCTTTTCTACACAATCATGTTTTCTTCGACATATCAACAGCAATACAGACAAAAGTTGGTTTTCTAAAGTCTAACATGCATATTCATCACAAGAAGCAACACCGCTAAGATCTACATTATGGGTTTCATACAATCATAAATGAACACAATAAGGAGCTTAGCCAATCATGTTAAAGATAAAGCAAGAACAATAAATAATCAAACAACAAGACATATTGAATGATTAAGATAATCTTACTTAATTAAAACATGAATTGAATGAGGTACAATAGGGTTTTAAAGCCCTAAAATCGTCCTAATAAGCTGCCAAAAAAACTAACTAGGGTTTGTCCATTTTTTATTCTAAAGTTACAAACACGCTAAAACACTAAATTCGGGTTTGTATATAAAACAAAACGTTGCGACGGCGGCGTCGCATTTATCGTGACGCCGTCGTAAATATAATATTTTTAGAGAATGCTAGGTCGAAGCAACTCTGATGCCGTCGTGAGATTTTGTGACGCCTTCTTGGTCTTCGTTGTGGCGGCGTCACGTTGAATCTGTGACGCCGTCTCCAGCTGCTGAGAACATTATCTTGAGAGATGTTGGTGTAGGTCCGTAGTCTTGTCTGTTTCTTCTCCAAATGAGCCCAAGTCACGTGTAATTCTTCCAAATGTCTTCCAAATGTGAAATACCTGAAAAGGAACGATTAAGTACCTATTTTGGGCATAAATGCACGATTTAAGGGGTTAAACGATCCCAAAAAGTGTATAAAATGACACCTCGCCATGGGGCTAATATATATTGATAAACTTGTTTACATAGAAAATTGGTTTTTTTATCAATATGAGCCTAATAATGTTTATCCAAATTTCTACAATTATACACATATAAATGAGACGCACACACATGCAAGTGAAAATACACATAGTATGATCATTGTCATATATGTAACGATATATTGTCAAGTAAAACAAAGGTACATGACAAACACATATATAAACATTAAGATATATATGTATAATACGTCCACCCTTAAAATGAATATGAATTTAAAAATAAGATTTATTATTTATTTATTTATATTATATTAATTATATATTATTATAAAACCGGTTCGGTTCGGTTCGGTTTTTGGACTAAACCCGGAACCGAACCGAATTTTTTTAGTTTTTGAAAAACTAAAAACCGAGCCATCGATTTTTAGTTTTGGTCGGTTATTTAGGTTTGGTTTTTTTGGTTTTTGGGTTGGTTTTAGTTTTTCGGTTTATTCTGCTCACTCCTAGTTTAATCCATGAATTACTTGTATCATTCTAAAATTGTCCATTGTCGATTAGCAATATGATAGTATTGTTGAATTAATAAAAATGCGAGCGATTGGTAATATTCTTGAAATATTAAAGGATATGTTCGGTAAACTCTTATGTTATTCATTTGTAATGAATATTGGACTACCCCTACCAACAAGAAATTACTTTATGGATCGGCTTCATTAAGTGAAACTCGTAAGTGGTTGCATACTCATCCTAAGACTTGAGATGCAAGCATGTCTTGCATATGTGGATGACATTTCTTGATTCTAGTCAAACATTAGCGTGAATAAAGTGGTTATAAAGGATACTATCAGAGGTGTTGTGAAGCATATGAATGATATGTGAATGATCATGTGTTTATGTATATTGATTGTTAAGTGTTTAAGTGTATGGATTTAGAAGGCTTGAAAGTGGTGCGGAAACTAGGCTACTTGAGCTTTAGATAATGAGAGTTCTTAGTTTAGTCATGAGACTAATCAAAGTATGTATTTGATTATGAAGTATGTTGTGATGTTATGATTGTTTGGGGTTATGAAGCTTGGTATGCAATTGTTTGGACGAGTAGATAGGATAGTAAGTTGATAAGTATGTGGATTGTTAAGTTGAATGGTCATGACATGTATGTATGCATTTGATTATGTTTTGTATGATAATATGTTATATCAGGATACTTACTAAGGAAAGCTTACAGTTTAGTGTTTAACCATTTTTGTAAGTTTCTATGTGAAGAATGTAAAACCTTGGTAAAGGCTAGGATTGGGCACGGGGTGGAAGTTATTGGTTATACGTGTAAGCATAAGTAGGATGCCGAGCTCATCAATATTAAACCCCTAAAGTTGAAGTAATGTGTTTTCGGATTGTCTTTTAAAGTGTCAAGAGTGTATTTTGCATTAAACTTGTGTAATGTTTTGGTATAAGAAGTTGTATGTAAAATTGGTCAAACCGGGTGTCTCACAAACCCATAGTTATGTGTCAGTGGTTCAATCAGACCAGGTACGCTTATGAAAATGAAGCACGTGTTATGTGTAAGATTTTTAGAAGTTTTGATGTTTTGTCGAGTTCGGGGAGTTGTTTTCTGAAAAAATATGTCAAGTGCATTAAAGAGGACTATTTTAAATACAAATGGGACTATTTTAGGTCTCATGATACAAAAAGGGTTTATTTTAGACTAATACCACCTTAAAAGGGTCCGTAGGAAATGAGTGCTTTTAGGGTAAAAAATGGTCTATTTTACACTAATGCCTACCTTAATAGGGCATGTTCTTTGGTAAAATAAATTGTCCAGTCAGAAAAGAGGCGTTTCAAGAAACAACCTGAAAAATACAAATAGAAACTATATTAGTAATCAAGAAGCTTATAAAGAACAAATCTGACAAAAAAACAAAGCAAAAACCGTAATTTTAATTTTCAGGTTTTTCACACCAGTTACAAAATAAAATTGCAATTGAGGTAAGGTAAGAAAGAAAACACCACAATACTGAAACAATTAACCTAAATTAGAGTTTGATACACTAACTCTAATTTTAACTTTTATGATTAAAACTAATTAATCACTCACACGACCAAATCAAGACTCAAGAATACACACAAACACCTCTAATTGTTTAGAAAACCCCCAAGATCGAAAAATCCCCAAATCTTGAAAGCTTTAATTTTTGAAAAAACCAATTAAACATTAGATCTGGTAAATCTAACACTAAAACCTCTAGATTAACGCTTAGTAACACCCGATCTAAACGTACACACACACAAAAAAGAATAAGAAACTTTAATTTTCAAAACAATCAAGATCGTTTAAAAAAACTTTAGGTATAAAACAACGTAACTGCATCTGATACCATGTAGAAATTCATAAACAAAACTAAAGATTCTAAACACACTGCTTAAATTCAACCAACCTTTCTTTTTATTATTTTACAAACTGAAAAATATAAGCCAAATGATTTGGCAAAAGTTCCTTTATAAAACAAAAAATACTAACAAAATCGAAAACTAGGGTTTCTTCTCAACAAAGATGAATGAGAGATGAGAACAAAACACACAAAAAAAATACACACACAATTTCCCTTTCTATTACCGACGGAGCTGAGAGAAATAATGATGGCATGACACAATTTTTAAACCGTTGGATCATGTAAAAATTCAATCTCGACCTTGGTTTCATGCTTATCAATAAGATTTTAAGAGAAGATCTATAAATGTCCTAAAAACTAATGGGATAAAAAAATACAACTTGCATACCTATTTTTAAGGGATCTCCAAAATATTCGGCTAATTTATATTAGGGTATTCAAAATATATTCTTTGACCTCTTATGTAAATTTGCGGATCGAGTTCAGTACAAAAAAGTTTCATAGTTTACATGTATGAATATTTACTATAATATTTTAAAGATATTCTACATGTAAGATTATATAAATTAACGTATATAGTGAATGTCGTAAGGTGCATTAACCATATATGTACACACTACACTTCACCTTACTTGCATTTTGTTATATAAAAAAAATCATGGAACATTGTAAAATTTATATGAAGGAGAAGACATGAGTACACGACGGTCATAAAAAAAGGCTTTACATGCTACAACAAGAAATACAATTTACAATGCATCAGATAAAAGTTTCTAGCATTTGAGTTTTTTAAAAGCAATGGTATTAGTGATAATAAATATTTATAAAAATATTATCAGAGGAGAAAATTTTCATAATCATCTAACCAATAACAAGATAAGTGTATTTGCTAATATTCGACCACATAGTTGTTATTACCGATTATAAACTTTTCACCTAATTTATATCGTACGAAGTACAAACACTATCAAATACAACGTTAAGAAGCGTTTCGTCGTGCATATTTTTTTTACCTACATCCTTAGACCATTTTGTTCATGAGTTTTTTTTTTCCGTATAATTTGATCAATGGATATATATACTAACAGGGTATCCGCGCGTTGCAGCGGCGAGTATCCTGTAATTAAAGTTTAGACGCCAACAAAACAAAAAGGAACTGATTAACCGGAGAATAAAAAAATGATCTCGGCTCGACCCGATTCACCTGTTTTTACCGGTTTCGACCGGTCATCTCCGTTTTATTTTCGAACGGATTTTATTGGCTAGCCAAACTGGTGGCGACTCCGATCACTGGTTAAACCCATTGGTACGGTTCAGTTTTTAAAACCATATAACTTGTTAGCAGATAAATTGTTTTAAGCTTTGTATGTTTTATTAGCTTGAAAAATGTGTATAATAACATGTATTTTTTATTTTAAGAGTGTTTTAAAAGTAACATTAATTAGTGTATTTAATTAATTTATACTTGTAACATATGCGTGGAAGAATAAATGTTGTACATTTTGCTTTAATATATGTATTTTTTTGTATGAGTGCTTTAAAAATAACGTATTTAATTAGTTTATACTTGTAACTTATGCATTGAGGAATAAATGTTGTACATTTTGCTTTAATATTTGTATTTGTTAGATAGTTGATTTTATGGTAAAATGTTGCATTTAAGGATTGTACATTATGCTTTATAGTTTGGATTACCTAATTTTTTGAGGCATTTAATGAAGAGAGAGTGTCTAATTTGCTTTATATAGTATAGGTGTTAAGGCTAGACGGAGTGGGTGCAAACTCACCTAGGTGAGTTTCCCACTCGCGCGCGAGTGCCACGCCGGTGGCAAAACTCACCTAGGTGAGTTAACATTATCAAGGTGAGTTTGGCTTATTTTTTTGGTTGATAAGTGAGATACTCACCCCACGGTGAGTTTAAAAAAGTGGGCCCTCATGTTTAATATATAATATATTTAATTTGGTTGTGAGTGTGTTTTAATATTTAGTGGGGTATATTTTATATAAAGTGGGTATTTTAATGAAAGGTGGGTTTTAGTGGTAAGGTGGGTTTTTATTACGGTTGAAAGGTGAGTTGTAAGGTGCGTTTTATTTGGAGAGAGAAAACTGATGTGGCGCTGATGTGTCATGTGGGTTTACCACCACCACTCCATCCAGCCTAATGTATCATGAAATTGAAAATTACACTTCTAGACTGTGTACTTGATGGTTAGATATTGTATCGTATGTTTACATTAGTTTAGATCATATATTCCTTATTTTTTGATGCTATCATATATTGTGATGTTTGGTAGATGTTGTTTACGGTATGACATTAATTTGTCATATTCCTTTATATATTTGAACGTTTCTTCACCTATACAAACGTCATAAGAAAAAGTATATCTGGGTAACGCACAGGTATTGACGATAAAAACACGGGATCAACTGTAAACGAGGATAAAGAAAAGATGATGAACGATCTTATGTAGGGACAGGTTTGTGAAATTAAACATGCTACCACTTATATACACGAAAATGAAGGTCGTGTGGCAGGTAACAAGAACAATGGATGTAATTATGACTGACACCAACAATAACAAATATAAACCCACAGTTGATGTTGATGCCGCTGAATGTAAAGCAAAAGATTTGCTACATGTGAAGTTCAAGATGTGAATGCACACAGAATTGGTGTGAACGCAACTGTAAGTTCTTCCTTTAATGCAGCAGAGGACATAAAACTTGACGTTTCGGAGGCTCAAGTTGAGGATGCTAAAGTTGGAGACTATCAAGTTGATGAGAGTGAGGCAGATGATGTTGTGGTTAATGAGCCTCAAGTTGATGAGGCTTATGTTGTTGATGATGCTTGAGTTAATCGATTTATGTCTTATATATGCATTCTTAAGCATTTGTTTTCATTATTTATTTTCATGTTTACTTGATCAAGGATAATGGTCTTAGGCTGGCTACTTTGAATTTCAATCTCGTTCTACTTTGAACTTCGACTCATATGTTTACATAGTTAATATATGATGTTTTTTTATATTTCTGTTAAATAGATAATACATGTTGTTTACGTATTCGATCTTAGGTTGTCGTAAAGAAAACTGATTCTTTTTTTACGCGTGAGCCGTGGAACGCACGGGTATTACACTAGTTATGAGTTGTTAGAAGTGAATAAGGCTTTATATAGCCGAGACTTCGAGCTTTGCAGTTTAGTCCTTGGTTTTGTTGCACTTTAATCCTTGCTATATTCTTAAACCCCTTCTTCAGTCCTTCTAGAATTGAGCGGATACAAAACTGGATTTATCTTCTATTGTATTGTAAAATGTCCCCATGTGTTTCAGCTTATACCTTTCAACAAGACACATGAGAGATTATTGAAAATTAATTCTCTTCATACACATTTTAGAAGTGAAACGACGCCGTTTTTGAGTTGGTGCTACAGTAAAATGAACAGTGCCTGGCCCACTGGGCTTGGTTACTGTTCATCGGCCAAAAACAAAAACAAAAACTTTATAATCCCCCTCCCCTTCTTTGGCCAAAAATAAGAAGAAAAAAAAATTACGGGACGTACTCTCATTTTTAACTATTTACGACTTTCTATCGGAATGGGCCAAAAAAAAAATCTCCTATGGAGTTTGGGCCAAATAAAAACACGCGCATCTCGTCATTTAATATAAGAACAAAACTATAATTCTATTAACATTGAGCCGAAGATAAGAAGATAACCGATAAAAAAAAATTATATGCCGCCACATAACATGACACGCTCCGTAAATACGCGAGAACACCCGCAGTAGATGTTGCGCTAGGTAAGTCTCTGTGCCTATAGTTGCAAAACTTCTGACTATGGTTTTACTGGATATTTGAGAGGAATAGGAATACACCGCCTCGGTGGAGATTGGTTCGGCTGTAAGGTGTCTTAGTCGAAACTACACCGTCCACCTCTGCGGAATAACACCACTACCCGGGTTATCCACGCGGGGAGGCGGGTGTGATGGGGCCTCGTGGGGCTGCTCTGTCTCTAGAATGTGAGTATGGCCCTCTCCCGACTGTTGTGCTGGGTGGGTTGGGTGGGCTGCTTGGTACAGGTCGCAAATCTGCAGTGCCCTCTTATTTGTCAGATCAGTGTCGCGGTTATCCGGGTCTGGGGCGTTGTCTTTAGGCGGTCGACTTTCTAGAACATTAAATTTACGACGTATATGTCGATCCCCTACGTCGTCATATAGGCGAACACTGTGCACATATATGTGTTCACTCGAACGGATAGCTCTTATTTTTTTATTTAGCTCCACCTCCTTACTTTTATAATTAACAAAACAAACTATTAAACATGAGACCGAAGAAATAAACCCGAAAAAAAAAATTAATGCCCCACAACAACACGCGAAAAATTAACACCCGCAGTAATGCGCAGGTAATCTTTGCTTATTTCAAACAGTTTACTAATTTTTATGTAAGTTTTATGTAGTAAACTATATTGATGACGTGACAGGCAGTGACGTGGACCAATTGCTGTCCATCTCACGTTTTTTTTTTCTGGCTATGCAACATTTTATACGTCAACTTATTAAAAAATTGGACCAGAATTAGTCCCGTATTCATATTTTTGGTCGATATTGATGGGTGTAGAAATTTTGTGACAATATCAACTTGCCAGCTAACAACGCAGGCTCAACCAATAGCATCCGTTGACTTGCAAGCAAAGACCTGCCCAATTGAAGATATATCTTGCAGATTCAAAGGCCCGGCCAAGCCAAGCCAAGCAAGCGATGTTACCTGAAAATACAGACTCATCATTCAGACTGCCAGATCAAACATGTCAAAGCTTTACACTTGCTGAGATTCTATTGCTAACCAACAGCTTTGACGAGGCATTAGTCATTGGCCGTGGGGGATTCGGAAAAGTGTATAAATGTATTGGGCCAGTAAACGAAGTTGCAGTTAAAAGATTGCATATCACATCCAACCAAGGAGCACGTGAATTCAAGGCTGAAGTTAAGGTCCTTTCTAAGCTAAGGCACGGTAATCTTGTGTCGCTACTTGGTTATTGTGATGAAGGCAACGAGATGTGCCTAATTTATGAGTTTATGCCCAATGGGACTCTTGAAGATCATCTGCACAAAGATTATACCGACTTATCATGGTTACAGAGGCTAAAGATATGCTTAGGAGCGGCTCGCGGACTAGATTACCTCCACACAGGTACATCAACTCAGCATGGAGTGATACACCGGGATGTGAAGTCCTCCAACATTTTGTTAGATGCAAACTTTGCTGCTAAAATTTCAGACTTTGGACTAGCTAAAGTTGGTCCTATAAATCAGACACGAACTTTCGTGAGCACCGGTGTCAAAGGAACATTTGGGTATATGGATCCATGTTATTTCTATAGCGGAAAACTAACAAGAAAATCCGATGTTTATGCCTTTGGGGTTGTACTGTTTGAGGCATTGTCCGGGAGGCAAGCAGTAGATTCAAGCCTTGATGAAGATCAATGGAGTTTAGCAGTTTGGGCTCAAGATCATATCAAAGAGGGAAAACTTAATCAGATTATCGACTCTAGACTGATGGGACAAATCTCAAAGAAATGCTTGAAAGATTTTGCAAACATAGCAGGCCAGTGCCTACATAATCAACCAAAAAGCCGTCCTACGATGGCGGAGGTTGTAGTAAAGCTTGAGTCTATACTTTTACAAGAAAGAGAGTTCCGATTCTATTGTTGATGAAGGAAGGTTCATTAACAGGGTAAGATATTTTTTCGCAGGCAAGACGGAGGTGATATCGACTCAGACAGTGGAAATCTCTGAAATGAGTGAAATCAATGCTAGCAGTATTGAGAGATTCAACAACCAGAGTCTAGGAAATTTCACATACACTGAACTGCTACGCGCAACAAATGATTTTAAACACGAGGAGCATCTCACAGTTTTACCCGAAACCATTTACAAAGGTTGGATTGATGCCCCAACCAAATATGGTGTTGGTTTGCCGATTTACGTTAGAAAGAGGCATATAGGAAAATCAAAGGTACTTTGCAATTGACCACTTTCTTCTATCTAAGAAATGATATTATATTGTGGTACAGTACTTATGAAAACTAGGATAGGAGTAAGCATTATACATTGTTTATGTTTTCTGTTAGTACATACCCAGCGTCTATGTTCATTTACATGAATCCATCTATTGTAGCATATAACATCTTACAATTTGGGTGTGCAGCTGGATCTCAAACCCGAAGAATTTAATTTTCTTAACCTTGTAAAGTTCTTTGGATATTGCTTGAATGAGCAAGAACTGCTTTGTGTTTACGAGCTAAGGGCGGATGTAAGTTTGGATAAACTACTTTATGGAGGTACAAATATCTTCTAGCTGTAATTGAGTTGAA
>BQNB010208405.1:0-10144 GCA_026074375.1 Tanacetum coccineum
TTTCAAAGAGAAGAAGAATTCCACTTAGCCACCATTGCACGGATGATCAGGACTCAGAGTGTCATTCAGAGAGGTACTCTAGAGTAAGGGTGATCACGGTCTAAGGACCGGACCAGATGGCCAAGACCGGACCGGACCAAGGACCGAGTTGGTCTAAAATTCCGAACTGAGGATAGGAGCGAATTGGTACGGTCCGGTCCAGGTCGGTCTTCGGTCCGGTCCGATCTTACACGGCATAATCATCGGGTTTTTGGTCAAACCGAGCCGGACCGGACCGAACCGAGACCGAAAGTAACATAAAACCCGGACCAAGGACCGCACCAAAATACGTTCGGCCCGGTCCGATCGGTCTGGTCTGGTCCGGTCTGATTTTCCGGTCTGGTCCAGTCTCCGGTCCGGTATGCTCACCCCTACTCTAGAGGCAGAAGAAATGTTCAAGAAAATTGGAGTTTGGCAAAAACATACAAATAGAGGGCGAAGGAATGATGTAGCTCGTGGTGGGGAAAATTGTAAAAGAAAACTTGGATGGCATAGGCTAATATATGTAATGAATAAAGTTATCTTTTATCTTTTCCTTTTATTAAGTTATGTGTAAAAAGAAGTTGTGTACTCATTTACTATAATTTTTCACTTAGCATAATTTATATTTAAATAGGGGGAGACTGTTGGGCAAATTCAGATCCCAAATTGTCTCTGCCTAGATTTAAATAGAAACTAGGCTAAGTATTGGAGGACTCGCTGAGTGCAAAGCATCAACGAGCAATGGAAGACTCACGCAGTGTGCTACAAAGCTTCAGTGTGCAGTAAGGACTCGTTGGAGAGCCAAAGCCTCAAGCCAAACCTCAGACGTATTCAAGTTAGAGACTTTGTCAAGGATATAGTCGAGATTATTGAACGACATAATCATCAATTAGGATCAAGGTTCTAAATAAACCGAGCCGGACCGGACCGAACCGAGACCGAAAGTAACATAAAACCCGGACCAAGGACCGCACCAAAATACGTTCGGCCCGGTCCGATCGGTCTGGTTCGGTCTAGTTCGGTCTGGTTTTTCAGTCTGGTCCGGTCTCCGGTCCGGTATGCTCACTCCTACTCTAAAGGCAGAATAAATAAAGTTAAAAAACTCTCCTTACATGTAATATTCTTCATTTAAAAAAAATAAAAAAATTCAGAGTTGAATCTAAAAAATCCGCCACGCCTCACGCCTTTGCTCGCCTTATCACCGGTTTTCATGCCTCATCTCGCGCCACACCTAGAGTCGACGCCTTAGTTCATTTTGTAACGTGGAGGTCACTCCTCACGCCTTAGCGACGCCTTGACGCCGCATGGCCCGCCTTTTAGAATACTGGCTTGGATGGATATCAGTTGAGATGGATATCAGCTGGTATATAGAAGGAATACGTAGATGGTTTTAAGGAGAGTCAAGGGTGGCAATACCCTGATGATCTTATTACCCTTTAAAGAAGAACAAGCTGAACTTAAGCTCTTCTCTAAGTGTGTTTAGGCAGGAAAACTCAATAAAGCATAATGGCAGGACAAAGTAGCTTTTAAGTTAAAGCCTAAAACAAAGTACGAGTTGGTAAAAGTTGTGAACAGTTGGCATAACTGTTCACAAAAGTATGGGTGAGATGTTTCCAAAAATGGACGTGCATTAAATGCCTTGTACGTCCTCTACATGATTCTTGACACGTCGCAACAGACCCTACTATGGATACAACCTCGTATTAGCATAAATAGAGAATGTTGTAAGGAGTAAATGTTATCGCTTTTATTGTTGTCATTATTATAAGCATTTACTCCTTTGTCAAACTTACATAATAGACCGCTGATCCTATCAGAGGGTCTATATAAATTTGCTTGTAAACTTGATACTTAATCAATTTTACTTGTTCAAAGGGTGATCTTACATTGTCATTCAATTTATGTGGTCCATAGCACATTGTAATACTTTGATTATATCAATAAAGCATTACATGATTGAAAAGTTGTTACTTGTGTTATTTACTATTGATAAGCGTTATATTTCCATATAGACGTGTTATTTGGGACCTTTATAAGCCAACCATATAACCCGAAACAAACACCCAGTAAATCATAAATGCATATTTAGTTGTAGAAGCTATAACTTTTAATATTGTATTTATTCAAATAATTGCAAAAACAAATCATTTGAAGCCATATGATAAAATGAATATAAATATACAAAAAAAGCAAGAAGAACAAATAAAATGGAAAAAAGTTTACCATGATGAGCAAAAGCAGAAGGTGATGAGAAAACAGCTTTGAAATCATCATCGTCAGCATCAAAAGCATCATCATGAGATCTTTTAGCCTTTGAGGAGGAGAAGAAAGTGTTGTTGTCTGTGTTATTCCAAAGAAGATCAGCAGCTGTTACACGGCGGTCAATATTAAACACGAATGGAAAAAAACCATAAAACACATACCCGTAAAACAACTTTACAAAGAGCAGAATCCGTAGATGACTTGTAATCCGTAGATGGCCTGCAAACATGTAAGATTTAGTTCCTAATCTTACACGACTTATATTTAGAAACACATATGTTAGACGTAATATCAGCAAATAAGCACTTTAATAAGTAACCCCAAAACCCTCATTCCAAATTAGTTACTTCAAAATGGAATAAAAAATACAAAAGCTGATATTCATTTGCAATTGCTTTTGAATGTAACTAAGAATAATACAATATTTGGTTTAATTTAGCTGGTTTTCGTCTGTAACTTCTAATATTATGCATATTGTCCTCATTCAAGATCAAAGGTTTTCCTTCGTCGAGGTTTAATACTGCTTGAATAAACTTAATTTTGCTTGAATAAACTTAATTATAGGTTTTTTATAATACATCGAATCTATTAGTTGGGTCTAAAAATGTACCTCAAACGAGGAGAACCTTTGATAGGCTTCTGTCTATATTTTCCACGAGACTATTCATCAGGCAGGATATCTGCAAGCTTGTTACTAACAACCATACTTTGATTGTCCTATTAACCCTATGCTTCCTGATAAACAGAACACACATAAAATATATACTTAGATTATGATAACATTAACATAGGGGGTAATAGTAATTGCACTTTATGAAGGGATTGGATTAACTTATTTTGCTGGCTTATAAGCATATAGGTTCACAACCTGTAAACAAAGTTTATGAGCTTTTCTGAATTCACTAAGCTCAGAAGCCGTAAATCTAAGTTAATTTACATACCCTCAACACCAGTAATACCAACTAAGCTCGGAACCACCTTCCAATCCTCCACCTTACAAATCGCAATCCAACCCCAATCCAACACGTAAATATACCAAATACAACTCCACACTACGAATCGGGACACCCTCGCTAGTCACCAACCCACCTCTTCGCATCCCAAGAGTGAACTTCTCAGACACACACGAAAACCCGCGCCACAACACCTCGAGCCCTTACACACATCCCGCAATTTCAACTAACCGCGCGCACTCACCATTTGCGACATTGTCCACTAAACCCTATGCTATTCCTATAACCAACAGAACACACCAAAAATAAAACCTTACATAATTATGATAACATAACAAAGTTGGTAATAGTAATTGCCATTTAAGAAGGGATTGTGAAAACTAAATTTGGTCTGGCTTATAAAGCATAAAGTTTCACAACCTGTATAACAACAGTAATGAGCATTATCGTGCATTCCCCAAAGCTCGAGAAGCCGAAAAACTAAGTAAAAATAAAAGATGCCCCTTTATAGTCAAACACACCAAGCAGTGTGCATTTAGGAGTCGAGGTGTAAGCCATCAAAAGATGGTCCCATACGTAAGGAAACAACAAACAGAAGTCAAACCTAAATTTTTTCTACCAATATAACTCTCTCAACAAAAATCTTTGCTACTTTTCAAAGGTTTAGTTTGGGGAAGTTTCGAGGTATTTGGTTATAAGGCATGTGATATTGCGTGAGGACACACAATCGTTTAGTTTGGGGAATTTTGATAAGTGTAGAATACACATATCCGTTTGTACCTAAAATAACCCAATTAAACCCAAAACAGACCAAAAATGGCAAAAATATGCTTGTATTTGTGTTTTGTGTGTGCAGGTACGGATATATCAAAAATCACAAGAAAACCGTCAAAAACGGGCAAGCACGGACACGAGAATCAGAAGAGTACAAAAAGAAGCCAAAGAATCAAAGCCGAAGCCAGAAAAGTCAAGCCTCAGTCAAAATCAGCCAAGAAAAGTCAAAGTCAGTCAAAGATGGTCAAACTAAGTCAAACACAAAAGGACAAATCCTCAAAATGTTTCACTTTGGTCCCTCAACTCTCACAAAAGTCCAAAAATGTCCCCTCACCTCTTATTGGGCCCTAAAAAGCTTAATGGGCCTTCTAAACCCTAAATGGGCCTTACCCGGATTCATAAGCCCAAAACCCTAACCCATGTTCCTTTTTATAAACCACAAGGACTGGTTTTGCAAATTCCGAAAGATGTTTATAACTTGAAAAGGAGAAAAAGAACACAAGGACCATTTGTGTAATTAACCCAAAGTTCAAAATTGTTTTACCCGTTTTCAGTTATAAAAAAACGCGCGAAGCCTTTTTACTATTCATTGTCTTCTACAAATCACCACATGGGTAAAATCAAGGGGCAAACGTCAATCAAGGGGTTAGATGGTCAATTCAGAAGCTCACTAACACAAATGCAAGGACAAATTAGTCTAATCAAGGGGATACTTAACCTCTCTCAAGCTCAAAGCCACGTCAATCATGGAGAAAGCACAAATTTATATGGGTTTTACACAAAACTCACTCACAAAGGAAGCATAAGCTGTCACATCAAGGAATGACAGCTTGGCAATCCTTGAGTACACACAATGATCAAACGGCTATGAATCAATCCCCAATGATTGAAGAATCCAACGGGCATGATTAAGAGGAGCGTGGGCAAGGCAAGAGGGTCTGGAAGCTTCACCAAATGCCTATAAAAAGGGTCTCAATCTTCACATACAGACACGTAGCCTTAGATTTAGTTTTTAGCTTAATTTTAAATTTCTAGCTTAAATGTTGTTTTAAATCTTGTAATTTTCCTTTTAAGTATTGTAAGCAAACTTTTTATTAATGAAATGCAGTTGTTTTTAATCTCTCAAAATCTCTCTAATTCATAATCTCTCATTTTTCTTATTTAGTATTAAGCTAAAGCTCAATAAGCCCTTATAAGCTCTATTCAGCTCTCATGAGTCTCTAAGCTCATGATTGAGCTTAATTGGACTTAATCACTCTTTAATATCTTAAACCAGCTTAAAAACTTTAACAATTGGATTTATAAGCTATGGAAGGGGAGCTAACTTTGGAAGAGCTCCCAAGGACTTATACCCTAGCTTATTAATAAGCTAGGGAGCTTGTAGCTGCCCTATTTGGGTGCCTTTTGTTGAGCTAAAGGTTTTTGTAAGTTTCTCTTTAAGTTTCATTAATTACTTGTCTCTAGTTCTTATTAGTTTTAGATTGCTTATTAATTTTGCTTAGTTGCTTAAATTAGTTGCTTAATTGTGCTTATTTCTCTTTACTAGTGCTTATTAGTTATATGTTTTCATCTGTTTTTGCTTAAATAGGTTTAGATCATTAGTACTTCATTTCTGTCCTAAAAATATATAAAAACCAAAAATAATAGTGTAATCTCTTAGATCTTCATTCTAGCTTAATTTAATAGTTAGATTTTGTCATTTAAGTTTGTTATAAGCTGTTAGTTATCTGGTATTAATGCTTTGTTAAGTGGATTCTCATTTTAAGCTTAGCTCAAAGCTGTCAAGATAAATAAAGGGGTGTTTGGTTTAAGTGTGTTTGACCTCAAAAAGTCAAAATTAATTGTGCATTTTGCTTGAGTCACTTGTGTTTACCTTTAAGACAATTAGGAAAAGAGTTTTTATAAGTTAGATTTTGAAAATGAAAAGATTAGAGCTTAATTTCATAATGTCAGCACCAGGGGAGCTTTTTAGCTTAGTTTTGATAGCTTAAGTTTGATATTTGCTTTTTGAGCTTTTGCTAGTGAATTTAGTGTGTTCATACACACTCAATAAGTGTAAGTAGTGCATTCTTAGGTAAATTACACTATTGTTTGCACTTGTGCAAAGTGCATCAGCACTAACAATAAGTTAGTACTGCTGTCACTATTTGCTTAATTCTTAGATAAGCAATCCTAGGTTTTAGTTTCTAAGGTTAGGATATGATTTAGTCTAGGTATAGCTTAATATAGATTAAGTCTTTAATCTTATTTTCTAGCTTATTTTCCTAGCTTAATCTTGCTGTCAAAAGTCACTCAAAAACCTAAAAAGCCAAAAAACAGTAGGATAGGATTAGTGCTTAAATTTTTTGATTTCTAGTCTTAAGAAGTTGATTTTATGATAGTCAATTAATATTTAAGCTAGTGTGTAAAAGCTCTTAATCAGAAATAGCTTAATGAACTTTTGAGCTTATCTGGATTTTGTGCTACTTGTCTAAATTTCTTGAGTTTAGCATTTCCACCTTCAATTTTAGCTAGCTTTAAGTGTTTCTAGCTTAGGTTTCTTTTCATTCTTAGATTAAACAACTTATAAGCTTTCCAAAGCTTTGTTTCTTTTTAAATTTGAGCTTCTTTTAAACTTTTTATAGCTGTTTAAGTGAGAATAAGCCCAAAACCCCACTCACTGAAACATCTTATTGATAAGCTGCTTTTGAGCTTATTACTTAGTTTTAGCTTATGTTCCTTTTATTAAAATAGCATATTTTTGTGTCCTTTTTAAGTCTTAGTATTTAGTTTTTCTTAAAAGTAAAAATAAAAAATAAAAAAAATTGCAAAAAGGGGTTGCCCACACTCGAACCCACGACCTCTCAGTTATAAGCCCAACGTGTTAACCATTTGCTTCAATAGCTCATCCAGTATTACTTCCCCACATTTAATACTAGTACACGTTTTAATTTCCCCTTTTTATAAATAAGCCGTAGCCTAATAAGCTCATTTAAGGGCTTATTTGTTTAGCATTTTGATTTTTCTTAATTTTCTTGTGTTCCTGTTAGTGTTAAAGTTTTATCCTGAATTTTTCAGATTTTTCTTGCTTTTAATTTTATTTTTAATCAATTTTCGAAAGTTAAAAGTTTATAAAATCAATAAAAAATAGAAAAAAGTTTCAGAAAATACAAAAAAAATAGTTTTTAGTTTTATAAAAAATAGCTTTAGGTTTACATCCAGCAAAATCATTTTTACACTTTTTAGATCTTAAATTTCATTTTTGAGCTTTTATTTTAATTTTTTAAAATAAGATCTTAATAATAAAAATAGTTAAAAATAGTTTTCCTTGCTTTTATAATATTTTAGACTTTTCTAAGCTTAAAAATCATTTTTCCAAATTTTTAGTACTTAATTTGCTATTTTTTAAGATTTAATTATATTTAATTAGTTTTTAATTCATAATAAATTCAAAAAATAATCAAACAAATGTTTTTCTTTTTCCTAAAGTTTTCTTTTGTCCTATCTTAGGTTTAGAAATTTAGTTTACATTTTTAGGAATTAAATTTAGTTTATTTGCTTATTAGTCGCGTTTTATTTGTTTTCAGTATTTGATTTAATTGTTTAATTGTCTTAAATTTAATTGTTGCTTTTAATTTAGTAGATATAGATTATCAAAATTATCTTTGCTTCATTCAAATCAGAATCCAAGCTTAAACAAGGTTTCAATTTCACTAGTCGTTGGGGAAACGACCCGGGTGATCATACTTATCCGGTAATATACGTATTCTATATATATCTTTGTGAGTGAAATTGTCCAAGGGTTACTTGGGGATTTTCTTAATTTCTCTATAAGTATATTATTTTATATGTATGTAAAAATCATAATCAATATACCTTAGTCATCAATTTCATAAGTGCCTTCCATGTCATGGCATATGCAGCATCAGTTCCAATTGTCCACTTGTGTGAGTTCCACCAAGTCAATGCACTATCCTGTAAAGTGCATAAGGCATAATTCACTTGATACTTCTTTAGAAAATTTCTGATGTGAAACACAGTCTCCATCTTTTTAAACCATCTAGTCAACCCCACAACTCCTTCAGTCCCCTTGAAGTTAAGTTGCTGACATTTCATGAAATCTTGATAAGTACACTCATGAGCAACGGGCACAACACCTCCAGCATTCACATGGGGATTTACATCTCCGTTTCGATTGTTTTGGTTTGCTTCGTAAACTGCCATCGCCTTAGCTACGCTTTGGGTTATCAATTGCCCAATGGCGACTGATTCGTAGTAAACCAACACACGTAAAATATAATATATATTTTATGATGGAAAATTACCAATTTACCCTTGAGGACAAAGGTAAAAAGGTAAATCTTCACAAATATATATATAATATAATACGTATATTAACCGGGAAGTATGATTTACGGGTCGTTATCCCCCAACAATTTGTGAAATTGAAACCATATTTGATGTTCGGACAATGATTTGAATTGAAGACAAAGATTGATTTGATTATCTATAACTACTAATTAAAAACAATACTTAAAATAAGCAAGCAAAAGCAATTAATGCACAAAATCAATTAACGGGAACAAATAAAACGCGACAAGTAAGCAACTATACTAAATTTTATTCCTAAAAAATGCAAATAAAATTCCTAAACCTAAATTAAGGCAAAAGAAAATTTTAGGAAAAAGAATTTTTTTTTTTTTGATTATTTTTGTATTTATTATGAATTAAAAACTAATTAAATCTATTTAAATCCTAGAAAATAGCAAATTAAATCCTAAAAATTCTAAAAAAGGATTTTTAAACTTAGAAAAGTCTAAAATATTATAAAAATTCAGAAAACTATTTTTAACTACTTTTTATAATAAAATCCTATTTTTAAAACTTAAATTAAAAAGTGAAAAATGAAATTAAAAATCTAAAAGTGATAAAAATGATTTTAAAATTTGTAAAACTAAAAGTAATTATTCTAATTCTAAAAATTATTTTTTTTTTGAATTTTTAAAAATTATTTTTCTATTTTTTATGTATTTTCGAAACTTTTAATCTAAGAAAAATTCTAGAAATTAATCTAATGAAAGGAAAGATACCAAAAATTTAGGAAAAGTCCTTAAGGCTACCAAGAACAAGGGAAAAATGGAAACAAATCCCCAGGTTATCAAATAAGCTGGGGAAAAAGCTTACAAGGCTACGACTTATATTAAGGGCTTAAGACTAAAATTACAATAACTATTAAATTGAAGGAATGGAGAATGGATGAGCTATTGAAGCATAGTGGTAAGGTGTGTGTGTTGTGTGCTAGAGGTCACGGGTTCAAGTCCCATTAACAACCTTTTTTGTATTTTTTTTATTTTTGAAAACTCAAAGAACAAAAGTTGTAGATTAACCTTTTTTAAGCAACTTTAACAAAGACAATATAAGCTCAAACTCAATATTACGCTCTTAAACAGCTTGTGAAGCAGGCTGTTATAGAAAGAAGGCTTTTGAAAGCTTAAAAACTGAATTTTACTAAAATAAGCACACAGCCCTCAAATAAGCACTATTTTAACCAATCTTGAAACCAAAAGATGATTTAGAAAGCCTATAATGTCTAGAAGCTAAGTCTAATAAGCTAATTAACCTAATTAAACTAAAAGCCTATTGAAATTAAGGTCCTAAAAGGCAAACTCAGAAACAAACACTAAAAACTCAAAAACTAAATAAGCTAAAATGAACAATAAGCCACTACAACACCTGAGCTTATGAAAACTTAACAAACTAGATATAAGCTATAAATTTAATTCATAAAAACTAAACATATAAGCTAAAATTCTAAAGTTAGAAACTAAAAATGACTTACTACTGTTTTTGGTTTTTTAAGAATTTTTATGAAATTTAAAAGCTAATTGACCCTAGATATTAAGCTAGAAATTTAAAAGCTATTTTAAATATATTTTAATTAATATGTAAACTATGATCCTACTGATTATTAGTAGCTAAAACCTAATTAAACTAGCCTAAATTTGATCACAAAGGTCAGCAGTAGGAACTGCAATAGTTCCTGCTGATGCACTTGGTAAATGGGGTAAAACCATTTCCTTTGACTTTTTGAGGTCAAACTCAACTAATCCAAACACTACTTTAACATACCTGACATTCAATTAAGCAAATGAAAT